>CAXHWN010000326.1:0-15000 GCA_964020975.1 Hermodice carunculata
CAGAAAATTGAAGATTTTGCTTGAGATACGTAATGCATTCAGATAATCTTGAAGATTACAAACCTTTGTGCTCACAAAGTCGATTCTTTCTGAGGTAAAAATATTATCATTGGACATTAGCAGTCCGTGAGTTTCCTACGCAAAATATTCAGTTGGCATGTCAGCATCATTCTGTATAAAAAAGACCAGACAAACACATCTGGGGCACGTTTTAGTGGTATATACATTCGAAGTAGCACAACAAAGCACCACAGGTGTATTTCGAGTTCATCTGATAGTTCATAATGTTGAAATCATGTATATCCATGAGAAAGTATAGAGTTAAAACTCCATAAGGATTGTAGGATCTGTTACTTTGGTACAAGGAAATATGGCAAATTAGCGATAAGATTTTTTGAAAACCGAATAACAAGAATGTTGTGTTTCATTCCCAACACATCATACTCAGCACGAAGCCATTCTTAACGCACAATATAATCCAATATAGAGGAACATTTTATAAACAGAATGGCAGACAAGGCATAACATAAATTCTTGTCAACAAATGAAGTGAAATAAATTGACATGAAGGTAAAAGGATCTGGTTCCAGAACAGCTTTGGTGATGATATGTAATGAAAAAGGAATAAACCATTGACAAAAGGAAATGGATGTAAACCAAATTTCTTTCATGTGTTGTAACATGTATGTATGCATGTGCATACATGTGTGTGTATTGTTAGTATGTATGTATTATGAAAGACCGTTTCTTGGTTAATGTTGCATTTAGACATATAATAAAATATTTGGATACATGAACATATATTTAAGATTAACTTTATGACAGCGAACCCAGAATTCCAGAGGAGCGTCTGTACATAGCACAATCACACATAAACACATGTACCACTAAACTAATACATCACAAATCAATTACTCAAATGGAATGATGCATCCAGCCAATACTGGCCTATCTTATATATTGAATATGAAAATTCAAACAAAATTAATTGAAATATAAATTATAATAGTAACTACGTTGTATATATATACATATATAAATATTTCAGACGTTATTTGCAGTATATATATATACATACATACATATATATATATATATATATATATATATATATATATATATATATATATATATATATATATATATATATATATATATATACTGCAAATAACTTCTGAAATATCATTTTAAATAAACTTAGTCAATTTTGAACATTAATCAATCAGTTATGAGCGCACCGAGTTTAAAATACCAAGTGTAAACTATCAGTGAGAAACGATTTTGTGTCATTTCTAAATAAAAGATTAAATGAAAAGTCTCAAAACAGGCTGTGACAGGATGTGAATCAATAAGAGCGTAGGCCTCTGATTTTGAGGTAAAATAAAAATCGTCCAGTTTTTACTTAAATATGCTTTCACATAAACTAAACGCATATAACATTCTATAAAATGAATAGTGGTCAATGGGGGTGTTCAGAGTATGTCAAGGTGAGCTTACAAAGAACATGAAACTGCTGTCGTTGTGTCAATTCAAAGCAGATGAACTTTGGCGGATATTGGCAAAGGAAGAATAGCAATAAAGCAGTATATACGTGAATTGGTAGGTACAGGGATCGAACCCCCACAGGCAGAATGGGTCTCGTATTTCACATCCATGCCTTACAACAACAACAACAGCAACAACAACAACAACAACAACAACAATAATAATAATAATAATAATAATAATAATAATAATAATAACAATAATAATAATAATAATAATAATAATAATGATGATGATGACGACGACGACGATGACGACGACGACGACGATGATGATGATGATGATGATGATGATGATGATGATGATGATGATGAGGAGGAGGAGGAGGAGGAGGAGGAGGAGGAGGAGGTTAACGAACGGCAGATACGATAAGAAAGGTCTAACTTAAAGATTTACCCAGTGCCTGGTAGAGGATATTAACGCTGGCAGACACCTGGTTGGTTGACCTTCTACACCACTTTATTGTTGTCCGTATCACTGCTTCTCCTTCCGAGCGTGTGTCATATCTAATGCAATACGCGCGTTCTGATGTCTCATGTAAAACAGGCGAACATGGACAACTGCTAGCACGCATTGTTTAAGCCAATTATCAGGCAACCTTTCTTGAAAATCGCATTTTGGGTGATGCGAATTGCCTTCACAAATTGTATTTATTTTCGTTTTATTTTGTTTACATAAGGTATTTGTTAGTATTTGAGGGGTCTGGGAGAAAATTACTTTGTTTTCAATACAAGGACTACCACTCACGCATTTGGAGAGAGACGACCAGCCTTCGCTTAACTGTGGAAAATTGATCTAATTTCCATCATGAATGTACCTGCATCACACATTTCTTGCCTCAGATCTACGAGGCTATGACAGAAAAGTTTGGCAAGCAAAGTGTAGCCTGAGTTACTGAACGAGCGTCCAGATGTATACCAATGTAAACCAGCTTGAATAGATTCGAAACAAAAATATGAACATTTCACGTTTAAAATGATTAATACGTGAAAGTTTATGCATGTGCCCAGGCGACCTAATGCAGCATTGTCCAAGGGGAGAGTGTGCTGGAAGATAATTTATGGGAATGTGGGAGCAAAGTGACCGCTCCAGGGTAGCCCCCTCCCAAGGGTTGAAAATTTCCAAAACTGTTGCCCAATATAGTGCTTTTTAGTGAGTTTGTGGTGAAAATGATTACCTTTTAATCCCCTTAATACCCTTCCGTATAGGAACAAATGAGGGTTAGCTGGATGGGCATTGAGGGTGGGTGGGTCGCCCAAAACGCTCGCCCCCTCCTTCCTTGCTCACCTGATAGTCCATCCTTCTGCATCATAATTAAAATGTACAAGCTTGTAGTTTTGTCCTATTGGTTTTATAAAACAGCAATATAGATAACGTTCTTTGGAAAATATGTACATGTATATCAGTTAACAATTTTCACTTTTTTAAGATATGCAAACTGCAAAATGCAATATTTTACGGTATGCATATGCCTGGCACATAATGGACTTTCGGTGTTGTTTCTGTGCCGTGGAACGCGATTCACATAGGATTTTCTTGCTTCACAAACCACACAGTACAAATGAGTATGTTCCATTGAATTGTTTATTACCGTTGTATATCGTAACTTTGTTGAGCAAGTTATTTGCCTAACAGGCACCCTAATACTAATTTTATCGACTGATAAACAACATTGTGAATTCACTGATAAATGCTGCAATGTACAAATAATTTGCATGCTTACAAACTTGAAATACATGTTACATCATTTATAAAGAACAGCAGGTCAGGCTTCAGTGATTTTTGTTGCATTAGTTTCTCGTTAGGTTATTTCATTTCATTTTCAGAACGGTGATTCACTAAGCAAGCTTTTTATGTTGTTTCGAAACCACAGGAAAGATTTCGGGGGCACTCAGTGGACTTTTTTTCAATAAAGCGCACCAGGACTTTGTATATTTCTTTATCTTTGTACATTTTAAACGTTCAGATTGTCTACAAAAAACGCTGTGTGGACTCACGTCAAAAGTTGGTATGAAGGTACCGGGTCTCATTCTGTACTAGATATGTTTTGTTATATTTAATTTCCAGAATGATCAATTACACAGGACATTATTGCAGAATAATAAAGGAACACCACTGTAAATATCTGTGTCATTTTTACAGACTTGATAAAGATATACTCCGGTCAGGTCAGCTGATCATACGCTTTAACTTGCAGCTGGATGCTTATGTGAACATTTTTACGCACCACATCACAGGTAAAGATATAAATGTAAACATATATGTACTGCACAGACCACATTCGCGAAGTTGACCATCAGAGGGCGTTAGTGGATTTGGATCCAATTTTCATAAAGGTTTGCTTAAGTTTACTAAGCTTGTTTGTAAAAGCTTTTTGGATAATGCATTGCTCTATCTCCAAAGGTTTTGTTAATTGGTAATCTGGATATTTCATTTTAGTTTTATTTTGTTTGAGGATGTGTGGATATGTTAACTGTCTGAATTCCTACTTTAACCATCTGTAGTTCTTGAACATCTCAGGTAGCCTTGTCAGTTAGTAAACGAGAAACACATATACTAATTTTATAGTGAATTAAACGTATAATCTCGGTGGATTTTTTTTTCTCAGAATTGACACATTGACGCAGTAAAGAGGTTTATGTGTAGTCAACATTCCTTCTGAAAAGGCTGGCCAAAATTAAATATGTTTGTGACGTGAACATTAGCGTCGCATGAAGCAATTAGACATGTAAAATATTGATTATGTTGTTTGCAGTAAACAGATTGGTAGTGCAAATTTGTCAGTCAAATAGAAAAAAAGAGACCTCTGCAAGATGCACGTCTAATTAACCAAATTCAATGATTGCCGCCTGAACTCACATGTAACTATTGTTACACACGACCATTCTCAAGATAATTTCTCTCAGACTCAATTCCAGGGTGAGGGAAACCAATGACACATTAATTGAGCTAAAATGCCACCCTAAATAGATAAAAACGGCCTGGATACGTTGAAAGCTGCCTTGCTGGTATATGACAAACCAGGGTTATAGATGACGAATAGGAGGGCTGATAGATGGCAAAAGCGGGTTGATAGATGACTACGTCATAAATTTAGCAGGCCGATAGATAACCAGTGAGACAGTAGGCCTACTACAATAGCTACATGGGCGACGCGACACTTGAATGCACGTAACAATAATGATACAGCAAAGTGTATACAGTGGAACCTGATTAATACGGACCTCGTTAGTCCATATGTCTCATTAATCTGAACACTTCTCCTGGAACAGAATTGTTCATTTCAAGTAATAGTTTCATTAGTCTGAACAGGTCACTGGGGTACAAAGCTGTTCGGATTAACGAGGTTTAGTCTTCTCCACCCCTAAAACATATTGAACTCTTTGCCAATTTCGACAAATGTCGATGTGCTTTAAATTGAAATAATGGCACCACATTCGTATTCTCTGTAAACAGACCGTTCATAAAAGTACCAACTTGCCTATAGTCGCGGAGACAATAAGGGAAGCCAATGACTCAGTCAAAACTAATGGCACTGAAAGAGTTAATTAACAGAAGGTTGTGACACAATAAACACCAGCATGCTTCAGTACCTTCAGTACCTTTAGTGTCATTACATGGCTGGTTCGTGATCGACTGTACTTCCATCCGTTATGACAAGTTCTGCCTACACGTCTCTTGCCCCAGTGTAACATGCGGCGTGAACAAATGCATTGCAACTTGCCCGAAGTGTAACTGCTAGCACACAACATGAACTGCTGACGTTTCGTAAGAGGGTTAGTTGATTCAACATGAAAGGCTGCGCTGTGTGACAACCAAACGCAAGCAAGCAGAAACATTGTATGGCTCTGTCCTGAATGGAAAGTCCTCCCACGGCACGGAAGCATCAGGTTCCTGTTGTACGTAGCCTGTACCTGCGCAAGGCACCTGAACTACAGAAATATCTGCCGGGGTGTTTGTTTTAACCTTAGGTCACTGTTGTCAATTGCTGTGTTATTGACAGTATGTATGTATGTATGTATGTATGTATGTATGTATATATGTATGTATATATGTATATATATGTATGTATGTATATATATATATATATATATATATATATATATATATATATATATACATATACATATATGTATATAATACTTGCGACAACACGGCAATTGACGACAGTGATCTAAAGTTATATACAATGTTGAAATGAGTCCAACTTAATGTGGGCATGCAATTTGAAGTTTTTTTTTGAAATATATTAATTGCTGTAGTGTTAAGTCAATGTATCTTATCTATCTTATCTTCATTAATTTCTCTGCCTGACAGGCCTATGAAAATGCGTTTATGCGGCTGCTTATCGTGTTTTCATGTTTTTAATACAATAACGATGTGCCATACAGTCAAACCTATTACAACGAATGTTAGTTTTAATGTTTGCATCAGAATTTCTTTTCGTGGAGACAAATAACCTAAAATAGTGGTTCTCAACTTTGCTACATATACTTGCGTATCGGGAACTAGTCAAACAAGTATGTTACGGGCATGGCAACACGTGCTAACGTCAGTGATCTTACTACCAAGATTGTCATATAATTCAGATAATTTGGGGATAGCACTGAAAACTTCACCTGATATTTAGGTGCATTATGCTTTAATAGGGGCCACTGGCAGCATACAACAGTAAACCCACCATGGCGATGCGTGCACGCCACTTGCAGCAGATTTTTCACTTCGGCTGACATAGCTGAGAATGAATCATCGTCGTCTGTGGGGCCTGCCTTTTCTGAACAGTAGTAGTCAGGAGCATGGGAAGTTCCAAAACAACAGTACGGGGGATTCATTCCAGACAGACATCAATTGCAAGACAATGTCAATATCTGAAAGACGGAGATCTGTAGATAAGAGAGGTAATTGCTTTGCATGATAATTTTTGAGGGAATGGTAAGGGAGTGCCGCATCTCATCTTGCCGATAACTGAAAGATGCATCGGGGAACATGACAGATACAGAAGAGACAGTGCCCCTTTGTGGGAGTAATTACCTAAACACGAGAACCGATCTGATCAAGGTGAAAAGTACACATAAAGCGCAGTATTATGTGGATGACATCCTGCCAATTCCTGTTGACTGGTCCCAGTGACGGTTCCAAGGTTTTTGTTTGAGTGCGCCAATGATCAGCCGGACAGTGTCTCTGTCAGCTTGCAGTTTCTAGCATAAAAGGATAATCTAACATGGATATTAGCAATCGCAAATAACGTATGTGGCACGATTTTTTACGTTTTTTCTGTTTGAGAAATCAATAAACAAATGCCACAAATTATATGCTACAGCCATCCAATGATAGCTTTTGTTTCTCGCATAGCTGAATAGAATCGTAAAAATCTCTTAATCGAGCCGGTAAGCAACTTTTGAAGTCGCCATATTTCTTGTTGACTAAAATACACATTCAAAAGTGTGTGTTTGTGTATGTGTACGTAAATTTAAAATCATGATATATGTTCTATAAATACTAACAGATGGATAAGCGGCACAGATTCATGTACAAACATTCATAACAAGTCGTGTCAGCTTGAAATAACAGACACAATTTATCTGGAGAACCAAAACATGGATCATTTACAAGTATTGATGTCCTGGAAATGTAGGAGTATATAAAATACACATACTGATTTAGTGTGGAAGAGTGGGAGATAGCGACAGTTATGGGGTATATCCCTGCTTCACTGGAGATTGAGATATTGTCAAGCTTTTCCTGAACCACGGATAATTATTTGAAAGAATGGAGTGGTTCGCAGCCTGCTTCCACTATTTTGCCTGTGCAAAAGGTGAATAGTTCTGCATAGTGGTCTAATAACCAGAACACCCAAGCGAGGGAAGATTTTCTTTATCCCTCGTGCAAACAACAGAAAGACAGGACAAACAGAATCCAGCGAAAAACATGAGACCTTGTACTACAGACACCTGGCCTCAGGTGAAGCGCTCACCCTCTTCGATGAGCTGTCATTTCCAATGCCCAGGTGGTTGCACTGCTACTACATGTACGCTGTTGATGTTCGCGTTAGTTCTCCTTTCACACGATTGTCTGATGAAATACGTGCATTCTGACCACAAATGTAAAACAGATGAACACCGATTTATGACTCGTATGCAATACACCAGCCAATATAGTGTACTTTTCCCATGCAAATTGTATTTTGTAGGTGGATCTTCTTCGAAAAAAGTTACATTCATTTATATATCCTTTCTTTATTGATGTGAGGTACATGTCAAAATGTGCAGAAAATGATACTTTCATTTCAAAGATATGGACGCCATTCACACCTCTGGAAAACGAGGCAAGCATTTAATTACCTCCAGAAACTTAATCTGCTTTCACTTACGGATATGCTTCAATCAAACAATTGCTGTTTAAACCTGTAAAGTAAGGAACCTTTGGCAAAGCAAGCATTAGTAATCAGTTACTGAAATGTATATAGTAGTGTAAGCTCCAAATGAAAAGGTCATACATTAACAGTGTCAGGAGTTAGTTGAATGTAATTTTTCATCAAGATAAAAGCTTCATTTGTGGAGTACATAATGTTAGATAAGCATTTTAAAATGCTTAAAAGCCAACTGATTCGGTGAAAGATCTGCTAAATACAACAATGTACAGATGCACACCATCAAAACAGCTCATAAACAGGCACTAAATGCTGCCCGCCCCCCCACCGCAGATATTTCAACATAGTTGCTGGTATTTGGTATAAACAAAGCAATTATTCAACGAGTATTTAATTGGTATCCTTGACCCACATTTTTTATCATGATGTTTAAAACAAACAACAAACAAGCGAACAAAACGCACACACGCACACTTACACCCAAAATTGACATACACACATACATACAAACGAACAAACGAACAAACGAACGAACGGACGAACGAACAAACAAACAAACAAACAAACAAACAAACAAACAAACAAACAATAAATAAATAAATAAATAAATAAATAAATAAATAAATAAATAAATAAATAGATAAATAAATAAATAAATAAATGCGATGGGAACCTTATTTACCATGTATGAATTTTTGATTCTCAATTTTCGAAGAGGTAGTCGTCTTTCAGGATGTACCTCGGCACATTTAGTGCCTGCGAAAATAAAAGTTTAAAACCTAAGTGGCGAGCCATGCAGCCTGTGGCAAGCCATGGATATTATCTATTACTTGACCAAAGTTGCACTGCGACCAGACAATCCTTTTGAGGATTAAATCGCTCCAATGGACTACATTTTCGAGTCATGATGAACAGGCAGTAATTTAAAAAGAACATATCAACGTCGGAGATGAAGCCAAACAAAATAACTGATGTTATATAGCGAACTCAAAACATAAAAGGCACTCTATGTTTCATGTTTTGCATTGTATTTTTATTTCATTGTCACAGCAGTATACAGAATGATATACACAAATGATTACAAATTAATATGATCGGGACTGAAACCCAATAGGGTTTATGTGCCCCCTTAATATTCAGACAAAAGTTATAGTATACAATGAGACTGGACAATAAATAATAGAAAGAAGACAATATACGATACAAAATAATGTAATAGTCATTATCATTTTCATTTAGTAACTGACCATAAAATGTCATACAATATGATTTACAAATTAAATGAGATACTATACAAAAAAGACTGGCATATTATTATGCTGGCTGTTTACTTAGTAAATACTGCTTGAGAGATATTTTGAATTTATGAAGTTTGCAGGGATAGCGTATTTCCACAGGGAACATGTTCCATAGCTTCCTCCCTTGAAAAACGAAGAGAAAACTTGCTTTAAAATTGTTTCGATAAAATTGTAAATGATATGAGCTCTAGTGCCTTCTATCATAGCTATGAACAGAAATCAATATAAACCACCCACGAAAAACTGCATGGAACCTATCCATATTGTATTTGTACACAAAAAATGCCTATCAAGTAATCATGTATATTTGCGGATTAAAATTTGAAATACAACAGACACGATTTTATATGTATATGTATATGTACACGCAACCAATATTCATGTCAGGGCTTTGTTGCACTCTTGCAGCACAGTTCTTGACTCGCTTTGTTTATTCATATTTTGAGCGGAAAGGAAAAATTCTCTCATAACTGTGTCAGTACAATATATGCAGTGCGTGACTCAACTCATCCACCCCCAGCCTGCATACTGAACATACATACATTAACACAAAAATAGACATAAAAGTGGGAATATAAAGAAACTCACAAACTTGCTCGACCAGATATTTCAAAAGTAATTCGCCATGCAACACCGGTAGAATGATGTAAAGCGAGACAACACAGGGCTGATTATACTAGATTATTACTGTATTGGATTTCTCTCAGCAAAACAAGTACAACCCAGTTGACAGTCCCTGTATGGGCTGTATGAAGAGTTTTCAGACAATCTGGGGTCTAATGTATAATATAGCATCCTTTCCTTTGCCACCTAAATGTGGAGCTGACTTGGTTTTAGACAGACATTGCCCTCTTAAGAACAGCTTTATTTATTACGAGCTTAATATCAGTTAACAGTTTTCTATTATTTGTAATATGTTCAAATGTCGGCGGTTTCAGTATATATACGTTGTGCACAATGAGTGTATGCTTACCATTTATGACAAGAAGAGAGGGATTAAGCTAGGCTTGGTCTGTTTTGCAACCCATAAAAGAACATGTGGGTCTGTACCTTCCAGCATTCTTTAACAATTGTAGATCATAACTTAATTGGACAAATATTTTGGTGATGTGCATACTAGGAGCAGTGGTCTTAGTTGCTGGTAATGATCATTCTGAATTCACATAAAATGTTGTAAGTTATGCATTCTTGGCAATCTTAACCAATATACCACGCTACTGTTAGGAACACAGTGTCATACAGTTTTTTTAAACCATCAATTGGTACATGCTTATTACAAGACGGAACACTTGCTAAGTTTAAAAAAGCACACGGGATACAACTGCAGCAGAATACCAGGTGATGTAAACACACGCGCACATGTATGTATGTATGTATGTATGTATGTATGTATGTATGTATGTATATATATATATATATATATATATATATATATATATATATATATATATATATATATATCCAAATTCCGAGCCTGATTGTTTTCTCTGTCAAATGAAATAAAAAAGCACATGTAAGGGCAATTTAACGATCATGGTTTAGTTACCTGCATGGGACATTGAAAACACGTTGTGCACGGTGGTCCAGACGCTAAGACAGAGATCTTCAATTTAGGTTATCAATTTGTTGTCAGGGGGCGCCACATATCACACAACCTTGGTCTTCGGTCTGTTACAAATGGCACAAAGTGTACAAGTCGTTGTTGCCGGAATACATTTGACGTGTTAATACTAAATATGCAACATGAAACTCGCAAAATATTAAGGTTTCTTTGCTCTGACAAAAGTACAAATAAGGAAGAAGGGTAAGAAAATCAGATGAAACGGATAACTGCATCGTCAATTCTGACCCGTTTTGGCAAAAATTACCTTTATAGATCATGCCATCTGTACAATCAATATGCAATATTCCCACATCTTAGTACTTTGAACAAACAGAGTTATCTATCAAAATGTTTTATGTCGTGAGTGAGATTCCTTCATGGAAAAATTACTTTCTGCTAAGGATCGCTATATATCTGCACATTTCTATCCTGAACACCTGAACACGCACCGAATGCTTTTAGTCATTTTGGTGAAAGCAGACAAACGACCGGTTCAAATTATAAGTGATATATTGGCACACGCCATCTGATTCAACAAATGCCCACGACTAGCCCATATATCCTGCAAGATTAGGGCATTTGACCTTTTGTCCAATGCAATGTTGGTCCAAAAAATGAAAAAAAATTTAGTGTACCAGCACGCGAAAAGGAGCTGCGTTCACAGCCCTCACTTCCATACTTATCCTTCAACCTCAGTTAACTGAATTGGGACAGTCCAGGTGACCTTCACTACCTCTACCAGTCAAGGCAACCTCAACACTGCATCCTGAGATGTACTACATTGGACCATCCGTCGCCTACTTTTAACACCGGATTTCTCACTTTTCCATTGAATACAGCTTCCTCCACTGAATGCCCCATCGACATGTTTGATTTATCTCTGGCCCCAAAGGCCTTCAAGGATCAGAAACGACTGTATACCCCTTAACATATAATGGCCTATTGGCGATCTCTGTAAACATATTTTAAACAAAATTGGATTAATTTGACTCAATTCCATTATATTAATGTGAATAGTTGTAATTCTAACTATGGTGTTTTCTGCTCAATATCCTGTGCTGCACTGGTTGTGGCTCTCCGGGCGGGACCGCTTCTTTATTCTGGGGGACCCGGATGGGGTACCATGATGGCTCCTGGATGCACACCTGCATGTCTAATATGGAATACTCCATGTGGATTGCTAATAAACTTGTCAAACTTGTAAAAAATTAAAAAACTGGGCGAAGACAGGATATTACCATCCCATAACATCCTGGGGGAAAGGGCAACTAGTTGGGCTACCAAACTACTTTTATCTTCAAATAAGAAAAAATTAAATAAACGAATAAACAAACAAATTGATATGATATGATATGATATGACATGACATGACATGACATGACATGACATGACATGACATAACATAACATAACGTAATATAAAGCATTTATGGATAAGTATAGCTTGGTCTCAAATGCGGCTTGATCTCGCCTTCTTGATCTAACGTGCAAAAAGCAGCATCTTATCGATCCTGTCAGGCTTTTTGCCACATATATACACGGCATTGATGCTCTTCTCATCACCGAAAAAAGGCAGATCCAGCAAGTTATCTTTGCTAGCATGGATCCAACATTCCGTCCGTTCATTCTAAAGCATGAACACAAGACCATGTAATGAAATTGAAATGTTGAAGTTGATGCCAGCTTCATGCAAAATTGCGGCACGACATCAGCAAAGGAAATTAAACAGATTTTATGCTGGCAAGCAAATTCACCTATGTAAGGTTTACAGAACCAACTTGCGAAACTTACAGTCCTCCTCGGCGGATGGCCAATTTCATACTTATGTTTTTCTATCTGCGCTGTTTTTGCGTATGTCTGCATTAGCAGATCTACAATCTGTTCCAACCAGCAGTTATAGTTTGGCACAGACGTGTATGTAAATATGTAGAAAATTACCCTCTAACTCTCATTAGCCTCGCCATATCGTTTCTATATGATTGGTATAAAATAATGGCCTTTGGCCCTCCGGCCAACACAACTTCGAATTGTTGACGAATGCACTGCACCCCGAAGGCAGGCACAATGTACCGCGCACATGTATGCTAATCCTAGCTAATTCATATCAGGTATGTCTATTTCTATGTCTGTATCTTTATAATTACATAACACTATCTTATTTAAAAACATAGTGAATACATATCTGAATTTATTATGTCGCAAAGAAATGCGTCTTTAAATCATTTGATTATCATTTCAGTAACTTATTGCTATAAAGATGATGCCTTTAGTGCTAATGGTTAGTAAGCTATTTATTTATCTATTGAAAATGTATATCTGTCTATTTAATTCATAGTGTGTGTGTGTGTGTGTGTGTGTGTGTGTGTGTGTGAGAGAGAGAGAGAGAGAGAGAGAGGGAGAAAGAGAGGGTGAGAGATAGAGATAGATAGATAGAAAGAGAGATATCATACTTTACTCTTTTGTAGCAGATACCCATTTGAGAGCTTAAAACTATGCTCACACCTTTGCAAATGTAGGATTAGAATCACTGAAATTTGAAGTAAAATGAACCTTAATGGTTTGAACTGCTTCTTTTGGACACTAGTGTGGTTAATAACACACCTGATCTATCCCATAAGATGTTCATATGGAGACTTTATACAAGTTTTTATTTACCAACATAGGCGATTTTTTGGTATTTATACAAATCTTAAGACATAAAAAAGTAGGCTCTACACCCACAGGAACAAAATGTTGAAGTTGAAATGTTCTTTCTGTCCAGTATGTGTGAAACACATCTGGTCTTTTAAACTCTAGTATGCATGGATTGTTAGGAAGTCAACTATATCAATGCACAGTTTTGCTTTGATGCTATCTTGTTTTAGTTTTCCTTTGACAAAACGCACAATTTTAACATTGTGCTAGCATGGATCGTGTCAATGCAGGTACCCTTTAATCAACTTTACCTCTATTAAAATGCAGTATGAAGAACAGAGTGTCCACGAACCACTCGGGTCTGTGTATACTTCCAGCTTACCATAATAAGTTCGATATTTTAAAATGTATATTGTGCCAAACCTCGTATGTCTCTTTACCTTACTGATGTACATGTGCAGCTGTTATATTTTCGATTAAGTCAACGTGACTTTGCTACTGAAACGCGCCTGAAAATGCTCAAAATCTCGATCTTTCTATCTCGTGGTTATTTCCATCATGTTCATAGCTTCCTTAAGCCACGCTTGCATAATAATACACCGGATGCAATTGATTCAACAACGGATTAAATCCTTGGATAATGTGACAGGAAGTATGACACGAATTGCGGTAATGGTTTCATGTGCAGGCCAATCTTAGCATATGCCAAACATGCTGAGGGATCGTAGCTACATAGGAGTGCCGAATCCACTGTTTACTATGAGCACAATACCTTGCACGTTTGTCAAACACAGTAGATATCACCACCTACACATACTTTAATCTCAATCCTTCCCTTTCAAATCGATATGATCTTCCAGGCTTTCGTAAGTCCTCTCTTCTGTATAATATATATGATTTGCATACAACAAAATAATTAACCTTAGTGGCTTTGTCACATAAACAATATTGTTTAATTCTTATGCTGGTTCCGTCACATGGGTCTTGAAAAGTATGGCTGTTTTCATCTTCACGTTTTATGAGATATTTTTTTCTTTACTCCACCTTCTAGAAGAAAATGTTTGCATCATTTCACTTTTATCAGAAAAAAAGTTTCTTCCCCCTCACTTGTTATATGCAGATCTGCTAATACTACTTCAGCAAGTGTAGCCACATAGACCTGTTACTATCCAGAGCCAATGTTTTTAAACTACCAGCATCCACCTCTCGGAATTGAAAAGTTCAAGTCAGATTGGATCAAGCTGCATCGGTATGCTGAATCAGGAACCGTGTGTTTGTTTTGTTCCATATTTTTCGTAAAATTTCGTATCGAATGATTTTATAAGAAACCTACTTTGATATACTTTTTGTACCTCAACCCTTTCACTTCTGGCAGCATTCATATATTTCTTGTTTAGCTTCCCCAACCTTTAAAAATGCCAATTTCAGATTTTTTACGCTTTCTGAAATCACGATTTCGTGCATTTTTGCTTATTCACATGGAAACATGACCTTACCCGCCACATATCAACATGAATCAAGCTCACATATGTTGAAAATACGTCAAGTTAT
>CAXHWN010000327.1:0-18000 GCA_964020975.1 Hermodice carunculata
ATAACAGAGTGGTACAAAAATTGCCACTGTGTTTCTGTTTTTGGATACTAACCCATCGATGTATACATTTGTAGTTTTGTCAATATGTGTAGTTTCTTTGAGTTGTAACAATAAATATTCTAAGCTTAATTTGTAAAATTTGAGGGGTATTTTAGTCAAGGGGTCTGATTTACACTATGAGAAAGGATCACAACAAAACTTTTCGCATAAAAAGCTTGAAATCAACGGTCATGTAAAGACAATAGTATAACTGAGGTAACCATGTGTTTGTTTTCCATTAAAAGGAATGGTTTTTATGTTATTGAATTTTGAAGCATCTGCAATTAACATTGATTATTTTTTCCACTTTGGAGCTCAAAAAGTTGCATTTAAAATTGGAATATTGCCCAACAAAAGAATGGCTACCTAGATTTTACTCTTGTCTTTACATAGATGTTAATTTCACCCAGTTTTGAGTGAAGCTGTCTCAAAATTACCAAGTAAAAATTGTTTCTGAGATATTCACTACCAAAGATAGCCCAGGAGATTTGCTGATTTTAATTACTCACAAATGACATCTGCTCAGGCCATTAAGAAGGATGACTAAATGCTAATCTCTGTCATAACTTTGACCTATGCACTTAAAAAGGATATGGTGGTTCTAATCAGGCACCTGTGAAATAATCCACTCACCTGTAAAAACATATCCAGTGAGGCTTTGACTATGAATGGTAATCTAAACATCACCATTATTGATCATGTGCATCTAACAGCCAATTAACTGATTGACTCCATAAAGCTTGTACTGACAGAGGGACACTTTTTCAACTTAAAGTTTTGCGTAGAAGTAAACATGTTACAGTGAAATTATTTGGCATTGATAAAGATTGGCATTTCACCATCCCAAAAGTAACAAAAGCTGGATTTCACTGATTTGAAAGTCTCAGGTATGCCCCAACACCTGAAGCGGTCCACTATGGAAATAAGTATCGGAACTTGTTCCAGGCTTTCTACCGCTCTGATTTCATGATGCATGGTTCATTTTAGTCATTAACATTTGTAAATGTCATAATTATTTTGTGATATATATATATATATATATATATATATATATATATATATATATATATATATATATATATATATATAGATATATATATATGGATTTGTACATTTTTATATGAGCATTAACTATGTATTTCATGAATAAAATCATATCAAGTACATGTAGTACACTGTACTTGTTTTAGTTTATTATGCCCCCTTCCTATTGGAGGAGGGGCATATAGTAATCGCTTTTTTCCTTGCATCTGTCTGTCCGCATTTTGTGTCCGGGCTATAATTCGCTCCTTCAGCTTAGATTAACGAAACTTTACACAAAGGTGCATCTGAGCTTAAGGGTGTGTCATGTACCAAAAGTAGGTTACTAGGTAAAGTATCTGGGTCACAGTGACATATTCTTGTAAAATTGTGCCTGGGCCATAATTCTTTGACTATGTAACTTAAATTAATAAAACTTTACACACAGATGCATCTAAGGGTGTGTCATGTATCAAAAGTATGTCACTAGGTCAAGCATCTGGGTCACAGTGACATATCCTTATAAAATCATGTTCTTGCTATAATTCCTGTACTGTTTAACTTATTTTTATGAAACTTCACATACACATATATCTTGACCTAAAGGTGTGTCATGAAACTGAAGTAGGTCACTAGGTCAAGTATCTGGGTCATAGTGATAAAATCATGTCAGGGCTGTAATTCTGTTGTCCTTGAAGTTAAATTAGTGAAACTTTATACACAGGTGCATCTAGACATAGAAGTGTATCATGAAACAAAAGTAGGTCACCAGGTCAAATATCTGGATCATGGTGATACATTCATGTAAAATTACATTGCACTTTATGCCCGGGCTGTAAATCTATTGTCCTTTGACTTAGAATCATGAAACTTTATGCACCTGTATAACTGGACACGAGCGTGTCATGCATAAAAGTGGATCACTAGGCCAAGTATCTGGGTCATGGTGATAGCCTATTTTTATTGACTACAGTCATTCCAAAATGATACCTGGATCAGTAGACCATCTTTCAGAATTATTTTTTTTTTTAAATATATTTTTATGTTACAGTGTTGATGTCTTTTGAACACATTAAGAGGACCATTTGCTTCATGAAGCCATGATTTGTTTTTGGGAGAGTTGTGGTGTATTTTATGGTATGGTGAGAAGCAAACCAGTTGAGCATGCACAGTAATGAAATATATGAACCCTTCCTTGTCAAACCCAGTGGACATTTTCATTAGCTGTCAACATGTTCATTAAATACATTTTTGTGCAGGAAATCTTTTTGCATCTGTCATTCATCTGTCTGTCTGACTTCTTACATTTTTTACTTCTGCTCAAAATCTTTTGCATGGAATGTTTTAATTTTGCACATGGGTGTTCCCCATACAGCTTTCTGTTAATTTTGCAAGAGAGATGATGGTTCAATAATTAAATTGTGTGTGTCAATACACACTTTTCTGTTTTTCCTAAAATTCTTTCTCTCTCTCTCTCTCTCTCTCTCTCTCTCTCTCTCTCTCTCTCTCTCTCTCTCTCTCTCTCTCTCTCTCTCTCTCTCTCTCTCTCTCTCTCTCTCTCTCTCTCTCTCTCTCTCTCTCTCTCTCTCTCTCTCTCTCTCTCTCTCTCTCTCTCTCTTAGCAAATTTGTCCAACACTTTTCTCGGACACTATATACATATAAAGTCCAAACTTGCCATGATTGTACCTCCATACAAGGGGTTTGACCTTTTATACAGAGGAATGAAGATGTTTAAAATTATGCAAATTAGGGCATTTGAAATTTTAAATCTTGAATATCTTTAAAAGTATAATAGCTAGAGATGTCATTCCAACTTCTACTAGATAGTTATTGACCATTGCGCATCTAATGAATTTAAAACAAAAGTTGTAGCAATGTAAATTATGCTAATTAGCAGCATTTGAAATTTTCAAACTTGAATATCTCAAAACTATTATAGATAGATATGTTATTTTAACTTCTACTAAGGGGTTACAGACCATTGCGCATGTAATGAACTAAAAATAAAAGTTGTAGCAATTTTAATAATGCTAAATAGCACCATTAGAAAGTTTAAATCTTGAATAACTTCAAAGCTATAATAGATAGAGATGCCATTCCAACTTGTACTCCTGTGTTATGGAATAGCTGTACATTGCCATACCAATTTGCTTCGAAGACACACACCCTGATTTGCTATGCAGCAAATCCTCTTTCCTAGTTTTTCTATTTTTTATTAACGTTTATTTTTTTTCTGAGAAAAAAAACCTTCATGTGTTGAAATACTCGACAAATTGCTTTGATGTTGCAGTCACCTGGGGTCAGGTAGTTCACATTTTGGCCACCGGGTGGTGCTGTAACTTCTGTTTAAAAAAAGTGTTTACATTAAAGTTATTTTCTTCTTTTCTAGAACAGCTGAACAGAATTGCATGAAATTTTTTAAGTGTATAATCAGACTAAATGTGGTGAAAGTGTGATTTGACAAATTTATGGGATGTCAAACTTTGGGATCATGTGACAATTAGTGCTGCCACTGTACATGCATGTGGCAATGCATGCCAATATTGTGATATTGTCAAATAGGTTTTATGGAATTCTTTTGATTAACATACAGATCTTCTCCATGTGGGCCTCTGCCAACTTTAGATGCAGGAGATGATGATGCAACTATTTTTGTATGTTTTAACCTTGAAGTTCTGTCAAGATTGGCAGTCTCATTTTAGCCTTCTCTCCTTGAATTAACACTGAGTCAACAGCTTTCCTTAGCATGGGTTGGGCACTACATGACCAAGTCTTGCCAAGGACAGCTATTGACCTGAAGCATGTGATCTTGATAGTCTCATCCACAATTCTCCGTCAAATTATTTTTCATTGCTGTTGAAATTAGATGAAAACACTGAAGCAGATGACATTTCACCAACAGCCGGGTTTGGCCAGTTTAAGGGAGAAAGAGTTAAAGGTGGTCAGTCAAGGGACAAACCCTCTACATATTATGAAATACAATTCTATGATGAAATCCTACAATCTGGTCCAGGTGAATATTGAAAGTTATTCCACCCATATTGATAAGATGGAGAGATCATATTTTAACTTATGGCCTGCAAAGGCCGGCCGTGGGAATTCAATGATTTGACATTCAACTATAAAAGAGTGCCTGAAGACAATAATACAAGTAACAAACTCTTTCAATCCCACATTTCATAAACCCAAACCATGCCACATGTTGGACTGAGTCAACAGGTTTCCTCAACAAACTTTGGGTGCATTGCACCCAAAGCGTGCCAAGGCAAGCTGTTGGCGTGGACTGTTATTTTCTATGTGGTAACAGGCATGCTGGTCCTTGAATGAAGGGTCTTTTCACAAGGAGTATGACTGTCCATGACAGGACCTCGGTTCAGAGTGCCCAAGCCTGAAAAAAAAATGCTGAATCTGTGTTGGTGTTTTACTTCATGGAAGCTTTCAAGAGAAAATCAGCAGATTTCTGACGACAAGAAGCCCTTGGTTGGCAGGTCGTTCCACTGTACATGCAGTTGAATCTGCTGTATGTGGCTCCTGCTTCTGCCAAGAAAGCATGGCCACATACAATAGGTAACCTTTCACTGCAGGTAAACTGATAAAGAAATTGTACAGTGGTGCCTGGTATTTAAGGCTGCTCCTACTGCCAGCACAGATGATCTCATACTGTAGGTACCATGGTCTGAAAACAAAGATGTATTTAACTCAGTCCATACCAGTCCCTGATTTTTCCGTATATTTACCTAGATTTAAGATAACAATTGCATATTTAAATTCTTCATGAAAAGAGCTTTCATTCAAGTACCAACATGCCTATAGTCTTAAGTCAGTGGTTCTAGCACTGTCTGGCAAGTCATGGCAGCTGCAGCATGACTTGCCAGGCAGTTCTAGAACCACTGACCAAAGCCTGTCACCATAGTATGGAATGAGTTAATAGAAATACAGTAAAGGGTCTTCAAAAGAGTGGCCTTTAAAAAAGCATGTGGACTTTTATTATAAGTGATCTTAAGAGCTAGTACCACTGCTCTGGGGATTGTGGCCACAAAGAGGCATGCATGTTATATTTAACAGCAATAGTCATATCCAGTGAGTGCTACTGTGGTATCTGCAGTAAAGACCACCTCCTATGAAAGACCACATCTTTTTAAGACTGCTTTTTGAAGCGACTTCATTACATGCGTACATGTGTTAATGTACTTGTGTTTTTAGACCACCTGCAGTATAGTAGGACTTTTTCCTGGCAGTAGGTTGGTCTTGAATGGAAAGTACCACTGTAAAGACTTCTGAGCGTTTATGGCCCATATATTGACTTAGTCTTGATCTTCTTAGAAGAGAAAGCATATTACATATAAATACGTTAGGTCACATAGTACATCCTTTGTAGGTCTGTAAGGATTGCTTAATTACTTTAGTCTGAAGTGGGGTTTTTTTTGTTTGTCATAGTAGGAAAGTGATGAACAGGTCAGAATAATGTTATTAAGGTAATGGGAAAACTGGCTAAGTTGCTGTCTTTCAGTTTGCATTTTTGTGGCATTGGTTTATGGCCTGATATTAAATTAACAACTGCAGTTATCACCAGCAGGCCCAACTATATATTATCTGTAAGACCAGTTTCCCAGAATAGTGGTCTCGAGGCCCCACTAAAACTTGATAAACATATTTCTCATATTGTTTGATAGACATTTAAAGTTGAAATAAGACAAGTGATGCAAGTACAAAGCCCAGATTTATGAAGTTCTAACCAATCGGCATCTTCTCAGTGCTTGGTCTAGAATGTGGGTGTCTATGGTCATTAAGCCCCACATCTGAATATGTCTTCACAAGTTACACATACAGATCTCAACAGGTACTGACCACAATCAACCACGCTGTATGATAAGTCAGACTACAATGCTGCCTGAACCAAGGAAAGGAAAAACCAGCAAGAGACAAGCTGCTGTAAATGATAGCTCACGTTCTGACCAGTACATGGCTCCAGTCGTGCTCTTATCCTAAGATGACCAATGCATGGCATCCATTGTGATGTCATTGATGAAACCACAAGTATTTTCAAGCTTGGTTTCCTGGAGAAGTTGACACAGAGATGTCACGCATTGTGCTTGATGAGATGTTTATAAAGCTTCCAGCAGGAGGAAAAAAATGACAGCTTTTATTAGAAACAAGTACATAAGGGACTCACTAACAGGCCAGAAATAATCCTACTTAGTCAACCCAGACAAATTCTGTTGTGAAATAAAGTCAATCTCAGGGCCGGGCTGGCTTTGAACTTTGATTTCTTGGAATGAATGCATGTTTGGGGAATTCAACTTGCGACAGCTAGTCCTCAAGTTGTGTTTTTTAGATTTTCTTCAAACAAGACTCACTTAAATATTGAAGGCTTGAGAACCAAACATGTCATTCATCTTTCCACAAGCTTCTGCAGAAAATACTGGCATGCAAAAATTAAAAAGTCTTGTTCAGTAGACAACCTCAGAATATGGGCCAATCTACAGCACGTTTGCTTCCCTGTCACAGGAATATGGAGGCATCGGATAAAAATTACTAAATCTCTTTTTAAAGTTTGATATACAATGACTAGTATGTTGCACAAATGATTTTTTTTAATCACACAGTTTTCAACATATATCGCTAAATTGTGGATCATTTGCATATCTTTACTGTGTTTGTTGACACAAAAGTTGTCACTATGAGGCTGTGTCTGTCAGTATCCTATCTATATATATACAGTGGAATCTACCTATTATGACCACCTAAGGGACTGAAAAATGTGGTCTTAATGGGGATATAATTTAAGGATAAACCAAAACAGGTCTGTGTAAATTTGGTGGTCTTTATATAGAAATGGTCTCTTTATGGAGGTGGTCATAATTGGAGATTCTACTGTATATGATATTTATAAGAATGATGCAAATGTATTTAGTTTTGAATGTTTGCCACTTTACTACTATACATTACTACATCTTTTTACCATCAACTAAATAAAGGTTAATGAAATGCTCCCAATAACAGACATTATGGCCAGGGGACATGAGGAAATATTATGATGTAGACTTAGATTTACAATGTAAATTTGATCTCCAAGTCTGAGTAGGTAGAAGACGTCCCTGTTCCCTGTACCTAGGCAGGAAGATCTCTGTTGCTTTGCGGAAGTGACTGAGCATATGTTTGTGTAAGATATCTTTTGCCAAGGTGAGCACTTGATGGCTAGATGTTTTGTGGTAAACAGAATAGCCTTAGCTGTGTTACTAGGTGCAAGAAGTCTGTGCATTTCAGTGTGGACGCACGGCTTGGTTTGTAAACATTTGAAGTTTGATCAGTTGTGTCAAGTAAAGAGACCACTTTTTCAGATAAAATTACGGCGGCTTTTCATAGCTGCAGGACATCTTACTGTGTGGGAGAGCCTCTTATTGTGTATGCAATTTGGGAATATTTTCCTGGCATCCTTCAAGCTAACACAAATTGTTAGCAGTGAAAATTGCTTGCAGCCCCTCAGGGGAGGGGTATTATGCTATGATCAACAAGTCCAGCCATTGAGCCACTCTTTCAAAGTGTAATATCTGAACGAAGATGAAATGGGGAAATGATATTTATGTCACTGTCACCATACTGAGACCTGGGGGAGAAATGTGAACTGTACAGTCAACTGGTACACCAGTGATGGTTTTGATAGGCCCTGCACTGACAGAGCACACCAAAATGTGGGTTTTCAAGGCAGGTTTCATTTCATAAGCGGTTAAGTAAATTTACAAAGAAAGAGTAAGATTGGAACTTGAGAGAATGAGGGAGAGAGGGAGAAACTTGTGGGATTGCTGAAATCACATAAAAAGGGTGAGGAGGACTTTTGAGTGAAATAATTTATTTACAGTTCGTGCTTCAAATGGAGAAGTCATGTCATGTCAGTAGTTTTTAAACAGATTACAAGTGCAAACACCATAGGTATGGACAAGCCACATGGTCCATTGCTGATGTACATGTAGGGCCTATGATTTTCTGTTTTTTTTTTTTTTTCTGAGACCGAAGTGGAATCGTGCAATTTTTTCATCCTTGAAATGGAATTTGATATTTTTCTGATATGAATTATATATAAATATATGCCAGTGAGACAGAATTTGAAAAAATTTGGCTGATGAAACGGAATTCCTCTTTTTTTGAAACGGAAAATCATTGGCCCTATACTTGGCCCATTGCTGATGTGCATGGTCCATTGCTGATGTACCTATGGACAATAACACAGCAAAGTGCATGCAGGATAAACACATGGACTGTGAGGGACACCTCTCCTTGTTGCTGAACATCACAATGCCAAGAAGTGCTGTATTCTGGATATCAGCACGTGCCATTGTGTATCTGACACAGTGAAACCTCAGTATAACAACACTCGTATATTTAACATATTCACTTCGCGACACAAGTTTTGAAGGACAGAAAGATATTTTTTTTGTCATTTGATTCATGTATCTGACATATTCAGTTATCTGTTGCCTTTTTATGGGAACAGATAGTGTCATTGTAATGAGTTTTCACTGTAGTTGATTGCGTAGATTTAGACACAAGGGAAAATATAAAAGAAAACAAGGAAGTGATTGTTGATAAGGGACAGAAAAATTACTGTGACTGGCCTCTAATTAATAAGAACATAAGTGAACAGAAGTGAAAGGAGCTAAAAGTTAAAGATTCTCAAAATGTTCCAGTCTCAATTAACAAGTTTTCTCTTGGAGTGTATTAGTTACCTGAGAGGTCATGACAAAAATAATTGTTAAAATGCAGAAAATAATTGTCAAAGATCTGTTTGTTTTTAAATCAGTCATACAGTCTGAGTCCTAATCAGGCAAAAAATTAGCCTAAAAAACTGGCCGCAGAAAAAAGGCTGTTGTATTAACCTGTTCCTGTCAAGGAAGCCTGTTGACCTCGGGCATGTTATCTTGATAGGTCTCTTCTGTAATTCTCAGTCAAACTGGATTTCAGTGCTGTTGAAATTAGTTGAAAAAAAATGAAGCAGACGACATTTGACCAACAACCATTTTTGGCCCGTTTAAGTGGGAAAGGGTTAACATGAGTGTCAGTACCTGGAGTGTACAGAGGTATATGAAAATTTGAGTGCAAGTGAGGACAATTGTAAGATGAGTGCCATTAACAGATGTACAAAAATGAAGTCAGAAAGTACGAGTGAAAAAAAAAGACATTTTTAATGCAAGCACCAATAGTAGATGTAATACAAATATAATCTCGAGAGATGTCTTACATGTGGACAGATGAGCAGCTTCAGCTACTCCTGCAAGAGCTCATGGTAGGCTTCATGGTTGTGGCATTTTGATTGTAAACTTTCAGCAGAAATCCATTGGTCAGTTTGTGAAATAAAGCAGACCGGGCGTCTGGAACTAGTGCACTTGGAAGGTGGCAAATAACATGGCGAGGCAGACGGCACACAATATTGATTCTGGTTCGTGTTACTGGGGTTGTCCAGTCCAATACATTACATCTAACATTCAGCCCTTTCCCCTCTGGAGCTACGACTGACTTAGCAGCTTTGCTTGGAGCACCCAACCCCTGTCTAGGAAAGCTGTTGACCTACTACGAACCCATGTAAAAGAAAGCCGGCGACCTGCAGGGTGTTATCGTGATGTGTACTACAATTTTAAATTTACATCCAAATTATTCTTCATTATTGAAATTAGTCCAAAATGTTGAAGCATAGGACATTTGACCACTCAATAGCTTTGACTGGTTAAAGGAGGAAAGAGTTGACTTAAATTCATAACATATGTAGTGTCAAGTGCTACCAGATGTTAGAAGTTATAGATATTTTGCTGTGGATAGGTTTGTTGATTTGTTGTTCAAATATTTCATGGTAGTCTCACAAGTGCTCTTGTAACTCAAGATATGTTTGTACATTCACAGGCTGTTGTATTCCCTTACAAAGTTCTACATGTGTGCAATGTTGAAATGGTATCTTTTGACCATATGCATTACTTCAATAGTTACATAACGAGTGAGGTAATGTGTATTTTTTGTGTCTGTGTCAAATTTGCCAGGGTGAAATTAAACACTTTACACCCAAAGGTAAGGGGTACAACAACAGCGTGTTACATAGGTATTGATTAATATGGCAATACTCTGCAAGTACATGTATTTGAATTGTATTTGCACCTTTGTAATGGTTCCCCCCTCCCACACACACACACACACACACACACACACAGCATAATCATATTAATGAGTTACCCCTCCACCTGGACTGGGTATGTCAGGTGTCCTACCATGTGCCACAGCTGGTGTGACCATATGTGGCACTCTGGCCAGCATGTGGCAACTCTTTCAGTGCCAAGCATGACTTGAGTCAATCTGGTCTGAATTATCACAAGGATCCCAGGTTCACATTCCTCATAAAAAGACCTTTCATTCAAGTACCTTATACCTATTGTTCCAGAGAGAATATCTCAGATCAACAGCTTTTCTCGGCATGCATTGTGCCCAATGCGTGCTGAGAAAAGCTGTTGACTCAGTCCAAAATTTAGCACTGAAAGGGTTAACCCTTTCAAAAGCACCCGTCTGTAAATTTACCTCTGTTTCAATGTTTTCACGTCAATTCTGTGTGCACAGAAACTATTTTGCTGAGAATTGTAGCCAGAACTCTATCATGACGGCATTCCGGGGTCAATTGCTTTTCTTGGTGTGAGTTTGGCACATTGGCACCCAACACCCACAAGGAAAACCACTGATTGATCTTAACCCTTTCAATGCCAACTGCGACTAAAGGCGAACTACTTAAAAATGGACTCCTCTAAATTATAAGAATGCTGAATACATATTCCATGTAAAAAGACCGTTCATTCATGTACATCATGCCTGTAGTTACACAGAATATAATAGTCCAGGTCAACAGGTTTCCTTGGTGCACTTTGGGCACAATGTGTCCGAAGTACCGAAGAAAACTGTTGACTCGGTGAAAATGTGGCTCTGAAAGAGTTAATAAAGGTAAGGGCCAGACTACACATTCTTGCGACATTGCATAGTACATGTAGTTGCTAATGTTATACATGCAAAGTTGGTGAGTGCCTTGGTAAGTGGCTTTTGCATTGTCTGGCTTGTCATGTTGTATCTGCCCCAGGTAGTGAAGATGAGGCATATTGGTTCCTTGTTTCATGAAGAATGTAGATATGCAATTTATATCTCAAATGTAGGTGTATATAAGGGAATATCAGACTGGTGTGGAATGAGATTCAAAGTAGCAAATACAACTGATCTCCGCTGGTCCCAGGTGGACTTTGGTACAGCTAAAGTGGTCTGCAGGCACCTACAATACTGTAGGACTTGCTACTCACAGTTTGGCGACGAGAAAATCGGTGACTTTAGAATAAGTGCAGTAATTGTATATTTTCTAAAATATTAAGAGTGGTTATTTTCATTTGGAGACTTTTCAGAAAATCACGTAGAAATTGGCACTTTCTGATTTTGATAGATGTGGAATGAAGATGGGTGATAACAGTTTACAGTGCTCACATTAAGCATGCGTCCTGTGTCATAGACGCAAGAAATGAAGAAAAGACGCCTGGAAATCAATAAAACATTGTCACTTTGCGTCTCTGTGGACGCACGCAATGCATTTTGAATGATACAACTGCAAATATTACCCCAAACTTAGTAACTTTGCACCTTTGCGGTCACGGTGTTTTGCATCGTCCACCATGACCATGATTATGCATTATACTGGTGGAATTCTCTGATGTTCGTCTTTGTATGTAACAAGTTCTCTTATTTGCTAAGAAAAAATATTCCTGGGGTAATCCTGCTAACATTTACGTCATTTCATCGTATTAGAAATGCGCTGAAAGCATTTCTAGGTTCCTCATTGGGTGGATTTGATCACGTGCCGCTCACTGTCCAATCAAACTCGTTGCCCATACATGTGCCTGTCTCATGTCCGCTTTGTTGGGGAGGATTAAGTCGTATTAAAGCGAAGATTATGGGACCAAGATGTTAAATTTTCACATCATATTTTCACCAAAAAGACTTCCATCGAACAAATCTAGATACAGGTAAAGGCACGAATGAAAATTCCTGACGGAAGGCAAGGAAAATAGGCAGATTAGTCACCGCACGGTCACACGTGGACGAAGCGAAGATTTGCGTAAACACTATGTGATCATGTGTTGTTGATTGCTGTCTCCTATGCGTCACGTCGTCGCTGGTGATTTTTAACAAAATTTTGTTGTTTTAATTTTATTAAATTGTGTGAATGGAACAAATCTGTAAGACAGAACAAGAGAGTAATGAAATTCACGATCGCAGGCAGAAAAAATATACGTACAACACAGTGGAAAACCATTCATGCCTGTGACAGGCAGTGTACACTTGCCTGTGTTGTGTTGTACACGGTTGCCTAGTAAAAAAGTGACCGCACTTAAGATCAGACTCTTGACACCTGCTATGGCATCAAATTTTTCAGATAAATTGAAATAGAAAGTGCACAGAAATATAAATCATGTAATTTCTGACCATTTTATCACTTGAAATGAGTTGCAAAAGTAACAGAGCCCAGGCGTGTTCGATATGCATGCCGGTTGTTGTGTGAGAGAGTTAAAAACTGCCGGATGGCACACGCCGATACGGTGTGCGATATCAGATACTGGCACAGTGGCAGTGTGCTAGGGGTTAAATACCCCTTCACAAACCATAGTTTGGTAGACTAGGGACGTGTTATAGACTTAGTCTTAATAGCAGGTCCCTGGATAGACTGAATCCATCCTTGGTACAATCAACAAACTTTTAGTGATTAGGCCTACACTCTTTTACATTGGCACATTGGTAACTTTTTATTCAATCTTATTATAATTATGATTTGCCTGCATCAGAATATAGACCATATGTTATGTTTGTTTCTAGGCTTAAGTTACCTGCATGTTTTATCCATTTAACATTTTTATGTAAACTCACGCATCACTGTGTGTTGATCCAAATAAAATAAATCAAATCACACAAAATGAAGTCTAGTTTGCCAATTCAGACTGGACCCATCGATTCAGTCCATGGACTCACTATTTTTCCCGAAAAAGAAGAAAGATGGGTCCAACGGACCGACACTAAAAAAATCCTTAATGTGACCCCTGAGTTTATGTTACATTCTTGCAGAAGACTTGCTACTCACAGTTTGGCAACGAGAAAATGGGTGACTTTAGAATAAGTGTAGTAATTGTATATTTTCCAAAACATTAAGAGTGGTTATTTTCATATGGAGATTTTTCAGAAAATCACGAAAAAATTTGCACTCTCTGATTTTGATAGATGTGGAATGAAGATGGGTGAAAACAGTTTATATTACATTCTTGCAGAAGTGCAATGTTGGCAGTGCCATAACAAAGAGGATTACTTTGTAAACAAGTAAAATTGCAAACCCATAAAATTATGATTTGGCTGATCACATTTCAGTTGCAGTGTTCTGTACATGCATAACAATAATGGAGAGGGAGTTGACAATTTTAACATCAGCAGCACAAGAGCAGGTTGAGCAGTTCTTGTGTAAATCATAGAAAGCCCTGGCTTACGTGCTGCACGATGGTATGCAGAGTAAGAATTGTTGCTCATCTTGACAGGGAGTTTAACTCATTCCACCCTAATGATGCTTTTTCACGCAAATATCTAAATGTCGTTTGCTAATTTTATTTTACTAATTTAGGGATTATTTTTCAAAATTTTGGATGAAACTTGCATGAAAGTTCATTTTAAATTATATGCCCACGGTCAACAGCTTTCCTTGGTGCACTCTGGGCACCCAGAGCGCACCAAGGAAAGCTGTTGACTCAGTCTTCTATCAGGGTGGAATGAGTTAAACTGGTGTGTTACCACAGTGAGCTTAACTAACTTAACCACCAGTTGCCTTTTATGGGTGACTGCCTGACTCAAGTCAGGAGTGAAATTTATTTATTCACATTGGAATTGGAAGATGCATGTTGATGTTTTGGTAATTTTTTAATCTGTGCCTTTTGCTGTATTTAGCTTTGCTCTCAATATTGGATTCAAATTCCTGAATATAGCAATATAGGTAATGTTTCTGTGAACTATTACTGAACTGTCGATTTGCTGTGAGGTTCCGAAAAACACAGAGGATGCTGAATCCTATGCTTTGCTGATCTCCATGTCGTGGAGATCTGCAAGTGGTGCCATCCCTACGCAAACTTTATTTCCAGAGAATGAAACTGACAAAGGTAGGAATGTCAGCAGTCTTCATCAATGAAGATCTGATGAAAGATCAGTCCGAAATACTCTACTATACTAGGAGAGCGAAACAAGACAAACTGATAAAGACCACGTGGTCCTTCAATGGATCCATTTTCATCAAGCGCCTAAACGGGGTCGATGTTCTAATCACATCCAAAGACGATCTTTTGCGAAATCTACCTGGTTTCGACCCATCTAAGTATGATAAAAATGTGAAAAAATAAACTTAGTTCCATGCTCTCATTTGACTTTTCCGACCTACTTGGATACCGTCGTCAAGGACTATCTATGCACAACTTTAATAAACATCGTCTTCCGCCGATAATATAGTTCCATTGTTGATGAACAGGCCCGCACCAAAAATACAAAATGGCGCCGGATTCGTGAAGTCGTAACAATTTATTTCAGAAAAATATGAAGTGATTAGCTTTCCATTACAGTGTACAAAAAGTCTACTATGCGCCAGACTTAACCCAAGCGGGAAGCCTTGACCACCTTTTGACAGATCTGAGGTCTGACCAATTCTTATTTCTTTATTTTAGACGGACATGTTCACCCAAATTTTCCGGTCCCTTTTCTGGACCACCATGATCTACGTTTTTTTCAATCTTTTCTTCTCATTCATGACAGACAACTACCGCTTGTCTATCTGGACTTATTACAGGACAGACTTAACATCAAGATATGAAATGTTACAGTTAACTTTACGTGTATCTATATGTCAGAATGCCGAGAACTTCTTACTTTTATTATTATTGACTCGCTGTTGGTTTTCCTCAAGCCGTGAATATGATTTTAAAGCTTGGCTCTATCATTTCATTTTGCTACAACCGAACCCACCCCTAGGAAAAAAATGCTATCGTAACCTCCTTATTTTAATCAGAAATGCCTGTCTTAATTGAGGAATTACTAAGTAACAAAGGGGAGATTAGGAAATACGATTTAACTCAAGGTATTAACCTTGATTCCTTCGAAATTCAGTATCCTGGAGCTAAAACCAAATATGTTAATCTTGGGGATCTGAGTGATCTTTTAACCAAACACAAGAACCTACTGACAATTTTAAGTCTTAATATAGAATCAATGAATGCAAAATTTGACGAATTTAAAATTCTTATTGAAAGTTTAGCCGAAAAAGATGCTTATTTCAGTGTAATATGTATTCAAGAGGCATGGCTCTCAGAGAATAGTGACATAGATCAATTTAAACTGCAGCACTATCACATGTTTTCACAATGCAGTAACCAGGAATGTTCAAGAAAAGGTGGGCTTATTACTTATGTGAGAAATAGCTTGAGTGTAAAGAAACAGGACAACTACAACAAATTTAAAACTTGGGAAGGTCTATTTATTGATGTTGAAGATAATGTCAAAAATAATATTAAAATATGTAACATTTATCGTCCCCCAAAAGGGAACAACAGCCATAGAGCTATCGATTCATTTCTAGAAGAGTTTGTTCCCATAATTGACAATGTGGATATCCAAAGCAATAATTTACTATTAGCAGGGGATTTTAACATTGATCTACTCTAAGTAAGCAATAATGAAAAATATCAAGAGTCCTATGATATCATTACCGGACACAATATGTTGCCTAACATTTTATTACCTACCAGGCTTTCCAAACGAAAAAATGCCACTCTGATAATATTTTCAGCAAGATTTCAAACTCGTGCAAACCAGTAGAAACTGGAATTTTGGTACACAAATTATCTGACCATATGGCCACAATGTCAGCCATCAACTTTAATGTGAATGCAAATCATAGTAACAAGAAGCACATACAATATAGAGCTTTCACAGGAGAGGCTACTCGCAATTTTCTCGATGAGTTAAATAACACAAACTGGGAATCTGTATTTGATAACAATATCAATGCTGATCCTCAAATTACATATGATCAGAAATTTGCAAGTAAACTAGATTATATGATTGATAAACACTTTCCTTTGAAAAAGAAAAAAATTAATAAATACAAACATAAAAAGACTAAATGGATCACTCATGATATTTTAAACAAAATAAAACACAGGGATACTTTGTATAAAAAAAGTACATTCAATTACTCCTGAAAATGAGCGGTATGATGAACTCAGTGAAAGACTACAAGAGTGCTCTAGTGAAGTCCTATCAATGATTAGAAGGGCAAAATTTGCCTTTTACCAGGCAGAATTTGACAAATATAAAAATGACATTAAAAACACATGGAAAACTGTAAAAGATGTATTGAATAAATCAGACAGCCATAAAGAACTCCCAAAGTATTTCAATGTCGGTAATAAACAAATAACAGATACACACGAGATTGCATCACAATTTAATGACCTCTTTGTCAATATTGGTCCAACACATGCTAGAAAAATTGATACTCAAGGGAAAAAATCTTTTCAATCTTACCTAGAAAATATTAATGTAAATTCCACCTTCCACTTTACTTATGTGGATGAGGAACAAATTAAAAAAGTAATACGTAATTTAAATCCTAAAAAAGTGCAGGAGTGGACAATATATCCTCAATTCTGCTTAAACTTTGCTCAGAAGCATTAATCCAACCCCTGACTTTGATCATAAATCAGTCATTAAAAAATGGCATTTTTCCAAATAAATTAAAAATAGCTAAAGTAATACCAATTTTTAAAAAAGATGATGAGCATGATCTCAACAACTACAGACCTATATCTCTTCTACCCTCTATTTCCAAAGTGTTTGAAAGAGTTGTTCACACACAGGTTTTTCAATATTTCACAGTGAAGGGTTTATTTTATAATCATCAATATGGATTCAGGAAAATGCACTCTACAGAAACGGCAGTTCTGGAACTTATTGATAGATTACATGCAGAACTTGATGAGAAAAAACTGCCAATTGCATTCTTTTTAGATCTTTCGAAGGCCTTTGACACTATAGACCATAATATACTCTTCAAAAAGCTTGAACACTATGGGATCTTATATACTGAGCTACAGTGGTTTAACAGCTACTTAAGTAACAGATCTCAGTATGTTGAAATTGAAAATGTTAAATCATCTTGTCAGGAAATTACTACTGGAGTCCCCCAAGGATCTATCCTGGGCCCTCTTCTATTTCTTATTTACATAAATGACCTATCCACAGCCAGTAATTTTACCTCAATTATGTATGCTGATGACACAAACCTATTAAGCACAATCTGTAATTTTAACTCCCAAACATTGTCTCAATCTTTATTATCCGATCAAATAAATAAAGAACTAAAAAAAGTTAGTGACTGGCTGGCTGTCAGTAAGCTATCACTAAATGTAAATAAAACTAAATTCATGATCTTCCACTCCAAACAAAAATACTTATCACCTCACCAAATACCAAACATTATGATTAACAACGAACTAGTTGAGAAAGTGGAGAGTTTTAAATTTGTAGGTGTCTTGATTGATCATAACCTTACCTGGAATAAGCATGTAAATTTTATTTCAAACAAATTATCACGGGTATGTGGCATACTTTCCAAACTGAAAAACCTACTGCCCAAACACATTCTCCAATTGATTTACAATGCCCTATTCTTATCTCATTTGAACTATGGAATAACTGCATGGGGGTTCCACTCCTGTGGCAGACTTATCAAGCTGCAAAAGAAAGCAATAAGATGGATCAGCAATAGCAAATACAATACACATACATCCCCCCTTTTTAAAGAATGTGGCCTGCTTAAATTTAATGACATATTTAAGTTATCCTGTATCAAAACA
>CAXHWN010000328.1:0-65000 GCA_964020975.1 Hermodice carunculata
GCTCTTGTTCTGCTAGTAGCTGATCGTAGCGCAAGTCTTGTGCACTTTATTCTAGCATTCCTTCCCATTTATGCTCGATTTTTCATCATGTAGTAGAATGCGCCCATTATACTTAAAGGAGCGGAAGTGCTTAAAGTTTAGCATCATAAAATGAAATGTCAACCTTCCAACATCAAACAGTTCTAGAAACCAAACAAAACAAAATTTGCAAAAAATGAGACCTGCTTTTGATATCCACGTCTTATAGTTTATTTTGCCACAAGAATTCCAAAATTTGAATGAAATATATTAACAATTGAATCCATTTCAAACTGGAAAAACTAGGAAAACTGTACGTTTACTTTGCAATTGCTGTATAAACACAAGACAAGCAGCACGAATGATAATGACAAAACACATTTTCACATTTAATGTACTTTTCCAAAATATATACTTTGTTGGACTTATGTTCAGTTTATTGTGTTTTATTGCCTGTATTGTGTGGAGACCTCTGGCAGGTAAACTGGGCTGCAATCTGTCACAGCCTTTTAAACTTCAATGGGGAGTAAACGAAGTCTACCGATTTTTACAAATATATTTCAAATAAACATATCTATTTTTCCTGGGCTACCAAATACAGCCAAGTAGTTACATGACGGGTCTCCAGACACGGAGAAGCACAAACAGAACACTTTACAGCATACACAGGAGAAAACAAGAATGGCATGTACCTATAAGCTATCCAAGCATGGCAAATTATATACATGTAACCATGCATGAGGATAATAAGTATACAATGGTTGATCCCTTCAGATGATATACATGAACAATCACAATCAAAGATATATCCCAATACTATGCGAAATAACTTCGAGTGAAAGATATACTAATATGAACAGTTTCTCTCCTTCTCTATTGCACTGAACGTAGCAAGGAGAGGGGAAGCCTTAGGGTAAAGTAGGCCTATGTGTAAATCTGCAGTTAAGAATAGCAAAAACACTGAGTCACATTGAGAACAAAAATCGCCTGGACTGAGAGATGATATTGTGAAAAGCGTCAAATATTCCGATGTTAAGACCAACAAAGAGGTTTTCCTTTCCATGGATAAAGTAGCCACTTAATAAATCACTTGCTCAATGGACTACCAAGTTAGGATTCACTCCCGGAGCCACTATACCACAGACGGGTTTCAGTAAATATGTCCTGGAAGTGGAATAAAGAGCACATTCTAGAAAATAGTGAAAGATACTCTCATCAGGATGTAAACATTTACATGTAGATGATGGGAGAATATTAAACCAGTAGAGATGGGAATTTAATTAGGACAAACACAACGGTTACCGTAACCGAGTACGCATGGCGTTAGGAAATCTATCGCCATTCGAGTAACGAGCTGGAAGAGGATCTACAGACAAAAGGGCACTTTCCAGGTTTGATTTAAACAGAAAAGGGTATTTAATAATCTAATGTCATCAGGAAGGTCATTCCAAAGTTAAATCGTAGAACGAGTAAAAGTCACCAGATCGCTTACAAGTGTGCTTAAATTGTTTTAGGCCACGACGATTTCTTAACTTGACAGTGAGATGACCAGGATTTTTTTGGTATCAGATCCGAAAGATAAGCCGGGGTAGGTTCATTGATCATATCATAGAACATACTTTACTTGAAGTATTTGCGTCTGTTGGCTAGAGTTGTCCAGCCTAGCTCATTAAAACATAAAGGAGGACGTGGTGTGCGTTTAATAGCACACAGACAAATACAAGCCGCTTGATGCTGTACTGACTCGACCGACTCTGCCAGAGCTTGTGTGCACTTATAAAAAATAACACAAGTAAATACCTTTCTACAACCTGGTTGGAGTGTTTCCGTCCGGGATAATCTGCATTTAAGTCTATAAAGTAGGATCAAACGCTTTCCTGCTTTTTCAATAATTCTTTTAATATGGTTATCCCATCTAAGTTTGTTAGAAAGGGACACACCCAGATGTGTATTATTGATGGTATTAGGTATGGTAGAATCACCAAATCGTAAAGGGGGCGGTCAGGTTCATTTTGCTTAGAGGAAACGAGAGAGCTATTGATTTACTTGCATTGAATGTTAGTTTCCATTGCTTGCCCAAAAACAGATATTCTGCCAAGATCGGTATTAATTCTTCCTGAAGAAATACCAGGACATTAAACTATCTCCATCGCTGGTATCATCAGCAAAAAATAAAAAATAAAAAACTTTATATCACATACGATGCCATCAGATATATTATTAATATCAACTAAAAACAAAAAGGGGCACTCCTGCCTTAATGAAAAGCATAGAGGAGGATTGACCACCAATTTGTTACCCTTTCACATCGATTTGATAGGTAGCTTGCGACAAACAGTGAACAGATTTATGCAAAAGAACACCATACCATAAATGTCATCAAAAACATGAAAGCAAGTGTTGAATGATGCTTCCAAAGCGGCTCTGCTTAGACCTCCATTTTTTCTTCGGTTTTTTTGTTTGTTTGTTTGTTTGTTTGTTTTTTTTTTGTTTTGTTCGTTTTTGTTTTTGTTTTTAGTTTTAGTTTTTTTTTTTTTTTGTAATCCAATATCTTTCGTTTAAAGAGCTTATCAAAGCGACGAGAAATTGATAGGGCACAAAACACAATTGAATGGTCAGAAGTGAAAATGAGGGCTAAAGTGCCCAAATTCAAAATATAACCGGGCGAATCTGTGATCATTTAATCAAGAAGACTTGGAGTGGACTTGTTTACCCGGGTAGGACCTCTTATTAATTGAGACAAATTATTTTGAGATAAAAGATTAAGAAGGCGCAAACCAAGGTCACATTCTGAATGATCAGTATCACACGAGCAGCATCTGTCGTTAGAGTCGCCAGTTAAAAGTAGCACTTTTGGATCACTTTCCAGTGCACTAGTAATAGCATCCTCAACATCGCCAATAAATAAGTCTGTGTTAGCGGCATGATGACCGGGTGGGCGATAGCCTGGGTAGTACAGATTACTAATCTGGAGGCTCTCCAGACAAACAACACAACACATGGACTATGTACGAGACGTATAGGACAAGTGCAATGGAAAGATACCTGATAAACGGGAAGCATATAGTTTAAACATACGATATACAAATAACCCATCTTCCAACGATTCAAATTATTTCAGCAATATGTGATACATCAGAGTTCATAAGTGAAACCCCCGAGTGCTAATTATGAATCATAACACACTTGAAAAAAAATGTTGGTTAACATCAAGTGTATAGTCTGTGTTGCCGTATGTCATAATTTCCGCCATGCCTTCATTAGCTACGTGGACCAGTTCACAAGCTTGTGTGAACTCCTGGTGCGACAATATCCCTGAATTCCTTTAAAAGGTTTAAGCTGGGGGGGGGGGGGTTATATAGTTGACAAAAGGGAAAGAAGTGAATAATGTCTTGGGCAGGATGACTACAATCACACAAGGAAGAGGCTATCATGTTTATTCTGGAAATACATTCGCGGAGACTTTGCCGGCTTTATCTATATTTCTTTCAATGTGTGCATTCCGTGATAAATTTGAAGAGTTTTCCCGCAGTGAATATGGTTGGTTGTTTCTGTTAGACTTGATTACCCAGAAATAATGGGGGTTTCCCATATTGCTTACGTTTTGGGCCAATATTAGAAAAAGAAAAAAAAAAGAAATTTCAATGCCTTAACTAAGACATGCCAAAGATGACTCCACAGGTCACATTTTCTATCACCGTTCTTGCTGAAACGGTAGCATTTTTTACAATTTCAATAATACTAGTATCGTCGGCAAAGAGTTTTATATCACAAGATATATTATCTACATGCCATTTACAAATACAAGAAACACTAGAAAAGAAGATTTGCTTCACAGGAATCTGCTTAGTTGCCTTCAACATGAGAACAGCTTTAAATGTTACACCGTGCCATTGTATAACATGATCTTAATTTTATGTATTAGTCTAATTCACATAAATTAAAATGCTACAAATTTGGTTGTATGTGGTCACGTCATAAACTTGTACTGAAGTTTGAATGATACCACTCTCTATAATAATTTTGAAGCTATTCAGAATCTTAATTTGCGTATTTGTCTAATTTGCATGAATAAAAGCCTACAGCTTTGGTACACATTGGATAAGTGTCATGCCACAAACCTCCAAATCTTGAAGTTGGAATGGTAAAATAGGTTTGAAGTTATTAAAGATTTAGAACTTGTGTATTCACCTTCATTGCCTAAAATAAAATCCTATAGCTTTAGTTCATGGTTCTTTGGATGCACTAATGTCCCAAACCTATAAAGTAAACTTGAAATTGCACTGCTATTTATAATAGTCGTGATGTTATTCAAGATTTAAATTTCATTTATTCACCCAACTTGCATAAATTTCAATTTTATAGTAATGGTTTATTGGATGCGGCTATCATCACAAACGTACAAATTGAAGTTGGAATGACACCTCTATCTATAATAGTTTTCAAGCTATTCAAGATTGAAATTTTGCATATCCACCTAATTTGCATATAACAAAGTCCTATAGCTTTCCTTGGTAGATTATTGGATGTGGCTTTCAGGAAAAAAAAGTATCTGAGAAAAATCCAGAGCAACTTAGTCATAAAGAAAAAGAAATAAAGAAAGGAAAGAAAGAGCAAAAGAAAGAAAAAAGAAAGGAAGAAATAAAATAATGCCTGGTTTGCACCCAGACACACAGTCAATTACATGGTTTACCCATGCAGTGAAACTTCTCTACAGTGGGCACCCTTGAGACCAGAGAAAAGTGCCCACTCGCGACAAGGTCAGCCCTTCTGGGCAGTATGAATGAATATATGTGCATGTACATATACATTATTCTCTCATGTACATATGCATGTACAGTGTATACACATTCTAATTCAAGGAGATGTGTACAGAATACAAAACTGTTCCTTCATTACATTTACAAATTTTAACAGACGCTGTTGCAAAATCTTATGTACATGTACCTGTGAACACAAGCACAACACTGTCTCGGTATTGACTATGAAGCACAGGCTTCATTTCACTGGTTACAAGAAAACAAAGATATCAAAGTGTCCACTGAGATGACATAAATCCAGACACTGATTCAAAATTCACAACGTTGTGGAAACAGTCATCGAAGACTGGAAGATCATGCTTTGATGGGTCTAACCAACTCAGCACTGTATGTAGTCTATTTTTAACACAGCGTGCACTGAGGCGTGTCCTGCCTGGAAGTCGGGAGCCTGTGCTCTCTTGGTACTCATAGGCCAAGCGGACTCTTTGTCTCAGACAAAAATAGACCAGCTAGGACACCAGTCGCAGCCATGGTGCACTGACACCTCGGTCCAACACTATTGGGAACTATAGCCTGCCTGGTACATATAGCAGCATGGAGCAGATCTATTCTGGCATCAGCAGAAAGAGATTCTGTGTATTTTACTTACAACTTCATTACACAAATGTTGGGAGTCACACCCCCCCCCCCCCATCCCATTTGCCACAAGACCCAAACCTTACAAATCATGCACCTAGCAAGTATGGCTAGAAGTTTGCCTATGAGACAGGTTCAAGCTAATTTACTATGAATACGAAATGGTTACAGAGCACCATGGATGTCCATAAAGCTTGTAACAAGCAGTACAGCAGAAGTCCTGGATGTGGATTATTGGGAAATTCAGTGAATTAAGCACACATTAAAACTCCCCAACTTTCGTTAGCATGCTTTTGGATTTGCCAGAAGCCTCAACCCTATACATATATGTAAGTTAAAACTTTGTGTCTATCTATAATATTTATGAAGATATGGAGATTTTCAAACTTTAATGCCCTTAATTTGCATAATTGTTAACATTATAATGATTCTAAACCAGATGCTCAATTTCACGGGTAGGTCGGTCCCCATGGCAAGTTTGGTCATTTTTGGAATAGTAGTGTCTGAGAAACACTTCTGACAAATTTGGTAGTAAAGACGAAAAAAGGGGAGAAAGAAAGAAAGAAAAGAAGAAAGAAAGAATTCTTGTAAAAACAAAATATCTGAGTTGGCCCCAGACATAATAAAGTAAACAAAATAATAACTAGATAAGTTGCTTACGCCAATATATCGTTTCACTTCAAAATGATGTACTGTCATGCAGATCTTAATTGATTGTGTGTATGTATGCATTAGCTTGTGGGTCATTACCTTACATGTTCTCTTACGAGAAGAAGGGGGCTTTGTCCTAACACAAAAAAATGGCATGAAGAAAACGGTAGCACCAACATTACAAAGTGAAATTAAAATAATTATAATGTGATTGAATACTCTCAAAATGTGCGTTATATAAACCTCCGACTAAAAGCCATTTTACTTTTCCATGAAAAGTTAATCAGCATTTCTTTTACGAGTGACAAGTGCAAATTAATAAGCCATGTATTCAAATAACCCCCCCCCCCAAACTCATTGCCAAATTCATAGTGATTAATGAATTTGCTATTTTAATGCATTTATTCTGTGTCTTGAGATCACACTTCGTGATGTAATAAAAAAGTACAAAGAGGAAAACGTTGATAAGTAAGCTGTGTACTTTTCCCATAACAAGTCACTCGAATTTGAATAGATTCTCCTCCTTTATAGTTAATTTAAAGCAGAAGCATCCAAGCCAGAATAAAATTCCGATAAGCGACATACAAATGTGGCTAGGGGTTGCTTCACCGCAGAAAAACCTTAAGCGCTGAATACCGCTTTGTGTAACAAGCATATTTTTAAAACAAATTTTCAATCTCATGGGCCAGCAAAATCAATTGAAGATTTCGTCGCCATTGAACTTCAGGTGGTCCTGTGAGGACAATTGCTACCAGGGGCCACTTCTGGAGGCTCGATCCATTTCTCTTCATGTCGAGTTCCAGTACAAAGTCTGCGTGTGTGAGAGATGCTGTGACATGTCACGAACATTGTAACGATCATTTCTTGGACTGATTTGAAAAAATGCGACGAAAGGGGGTCCAGTGTTGCATCGGCAAAATGAACTGTAATTTATATAGCCCAGTTTATCTTTGCGTGAGTTTCAGAGATTTGAGTGGCGTCGCTCAATATGGCTGTATAAGAACCTTCGATTGTATGATTGTCTATCAGCACCATAGAATTCAATGCATTGTAGTTTCATGGAGCCAGAAAATTAATTTTAATGTTATTTTGTCCAGTAATTTTCCAATTAAAGAGCTCTGTTGGCAATGTTTCATGCTCAGAGTCGACACGCAAGGTATTTATGGATCATTCCAGATTGTGGGGTTTAGGAAGACACTGGATAGGTCTAGCTCAGCCTAAAAGCTGCCTTTGAGAACACCAAACGCTTTATTTTCTTGCGATATCACACACATGCACACACACATACATACATATATACAGACAGACATATAACAACAACAACAACAACAACAACAACAATAATAATAATAATAATAATAATAATAATAATAATAATAATAATAATAATAAATGGTCAGATGTCTGAAATTGCAAAGGTCATGTACCACTTATGGTTGTATGACACACGATCAGACCGGCCCCAGCAACATCTTTTTCATGATAATAATGTTAGAACCATGGTTTTGGAATAAGCAATACCATGTCGCGTTGTTTTCTTCTGTAGGATTAATTGTGGGCAGGCAGTAAATTTCATTGCTTGATGGTTGTGCACACTCGGGAAAGATTCTCAGTTTTACTGGCAAAGCATGCAGGAAGAATTTACATGTGCACTGCTGGGGTTGTCATATAAAAGTTTTGAAAGCAATCTGACGATAGCCTTCAAACATTTTGTGAGATTATAGCCAAAAATACTTTATTGCTATGAGAACCACTGAATGTACCCAACAGGAATGTGGAAAGACTGTTGGCTTTCATCACAACCGATTTAAAATAAAATTGAAGTTCTGATCGCCTGTCAAAGCAGTTTTTGTCAGGCTATGAAGCTTAATTGGGACGTGACACTTAATGCGACATTCTTACAATTTATTTTTATTTATCTATTTATGAATAATGAAGTATCATGCGACTCTAGAAAATTTTGTCTTAACTAAAAACAAAATGACATTATCTATACAACCTGGCTGTTTATAATGCCAATCCAGCCATACTGAGGCATTCTTGTGAGAAAATTGCTTCTATCGCGTCATGACACGCAAACTCAACATCACACGTGGCATCCGATTTGCAGGCTTTTTGAGTGCATGTTGTAGTCGAAAACCACTGGCATATAGCATATCGCGTATTGACGAGATGTCAAAAAGGAAATTGTTTTTCGTAGACAACTTTGCAAAACTGCCACTTTGGCAAATTTACCAGTGAAGTGATTTTGATCAGTCAATTTAGATTATTGCAGGTTACCGTGTGAACTCTTGCAAAAATGGTATTTGTATCAATGATGGATGTTTTTTTTTTTACCATATGACTTAATAACTCTACATTTGAATGATTTGTATTGTGTTCGTTCTGCATGCAGCAACACAAACTTTATTTGAAGGTAGGCGCCATTTTTTGCAATTTTAATCGATTTGATTTCAACCTCATCTTTTCGTCAAAATCAAATCAATATTAATAATAATAATAATAATAATAATAATAATAATAATAATAATAATAATAATAATAATATATTGAAGACCAAATGCTTGAAACAGAATGCTCATCAAAAAAAAAATACATAAGTTAATTACGTTACATTCAGATGTCTTTGTATGCTTTAAGCTTCATCTTATATTGTATTCCAGATGCCTCATACACATAGCTCGGAGAACCAAAGTGGTAGACTACATTGGATTTGAAACGATGTTCGTCAGGGACCAAGGTACAAGCTACAATTGCACTTCCAGCAGAAATGCAGTAGATATTTCCTAGTTCTGCGCAAAACAAACACATTATATTGCTGATATAGGCCTTACCATGTACAGTACAATTTGGCCTTGAGGTTTTTGGTGAACATAAAGAAACCAAATAGTAGTTCGACATTATGTGTCAATATCGTAGTTGCAAATCAGCGCAAGTCTAACACCGTTAAAATCTTGACATTATGCAGACAAGATGTCATATTGAGAACGCAGAGAGAATGACTGTCATGAAAAATAGGAGATGACAACCATTTGCATCAATATTAGAGAAGAAGCTAACCCATAAATGCCAGTAAACAAAATTATCCATGATCAAAAACCTTCAATCAGACAAACACATAACAACAACTTTTTGACATTTTATATATCAGTCAACGAATACGGAATGCAGTATGAAGGAAAGCATCTCTCCTGACTTGACACAGGTATCAACAAAAGTTAGTAACAATTTAAATTGATTTGATGCTAGTGTAACTCTCAACTTTAAAAAAACAACTTGCCCGATACATGCATTGCATAAAACGTCAGTCACATTTGTTACGTTTACATATTTATTTCATCATTTATATAGCATCTCAAATCTACTGGATGTGCATATAATACATTTTCAGTTTTTACCAAGTAAACTTTGGAAACGATCGTTTAAATTTCATTTTGAAAAAAAATGGGTACATGACAGTAGTCAAACTTGTCAAAATCAGTGCACATTCTAGCAAAGGCAATTAACCTTGACACATAGACATCATAAGCTGACCCGAGTGGAATATAACTATCCGTATGGGGGTATTATACTATATTAAATTCACAAACATCACGTTTGTCGTCTAGTTTGAATCTCAAATCACTATTATTGTTATGAACCATTATGTCTAAATTGTACATTTCATGTCATTTTATGCAGTTTCTTTTCATTCCAAGTTATCAGGGTATATTTGTGAAATATATTCTCGAAAGTGTTCATTATTGATGCTGAATAGGGCATCAAAAATGTCAACTTACAACATTTATCATGAAAATTCCTTTTTTTACAGTTTAACACTAAATTTATGTTCATAGTAAACTAAATAAAAATTGGCCAAAAGAGGTGCAGAAAGGGGCACCCATTGGAATACCAATTGTCTGTCTACAGATGGAATCTTCAAAACTGTCATAAATGTTATCAATCAAAATGTTCAACAGCTCAACTTAAGGGTCGTATTCAAATGAATCATATTCATACTATTGACAGCAGATCCTGTTGCTTCAAGACACAAAATATAACGTACCTAAACCCCTTTGAAGTCTAATACTGTATACCTCTCTGCTTAAGTTGTGCCTCTCCCCTTTCGCTGTGAAAGCAGTCGACTGCCACGTCTCTCTACATATTTGTGTTTCTCGTGTGTGAAATCATCCCCGAGAAGACCAAATAATTAACATACACTAAAAATCCACTAGTGCTGTTTTACGGCACCCTTTTACAAATAATAGGGCGTTAAATTTGGTATGGGAAATTGAGTCCAACTGGATAGTGTGCTTTGTGAAGCCATAACATCCCCTTTCTGCCAAGAGACTACCAAGTGGGGAAATGAGTTTCCCTATTTGATTTATCGGCTAAAGTAAATCCAAAGGGATATATCAATGTTGTTATCAAATCCCGGTCTATGATACATTGAAGCTGTCACTAGAATGTTTGAGCCAATATTTGGGCCCTTTTGATTAATGTCCACATTGATGTTTTGTTATAGGCCTGTCTTTTAGCTTTATGGTATTTGGTCTGTCGTAATGGAACTGTATCGGTGAATGCATATAACGTGTTTGGAATAAGAAAACCTTTGTTCTCGGTTCAGCTTGCCCCATATTTTTGTTTGGTGTGGACATATGCGATATATGAACGATACAATAATGCCTCTGCATGAAAAAGGTATTCCCTGTAGGTACAGTACAGGCCTACATCCAAGCCCGTTGATAGTGATTTATGTTCTTGTGACTCTTTTCCAACCTCATTGAGACAACATATCCAGCGCTCTGATGCACGGTACCTTCCAATTAGCTTAATATGGTGTATATAATTAAAATGCAACAGTTCCTGTCAGGCTCCATACAAGTATGGGCTGTGGGAAAATAAACAAGTTATGTGATTGGCTACTGTGTATTAGTTAAATTATTTGAAAGTGCTTCACGCGAATATAAATAAACTAATGGACAGTAGTTTATCCCATAACTTATACATAATACATGCACCTGAACATGGTTTGATGGCATCTGGAGTGCCATCCAGTGATGCCAAAAGTGGCCCAGGCTTTTACAAGGTACATTCACAATCATAACTGTTTATGAGGAGCTGTACATTCTACAAAACACAAATTTTGCAGTGGGTTGAGACAGTTGAGTGCACAAATCTGGCTGTCGTTATGGAAGAATTAGAATCGTGGATTCACTCTGTGTTGATTGGAATATATAAGGCCAATTATTGTTTGCGGGACATTTGAATTTAAAGTGGGGTGTATGGAGAGCTGATGATATTCTCAGTAGATCATTGTGGTACAGCTTATGCGTGGAATCAAGCTCAGCCATTAGGCCGTATGACGGATTGTGTCACTAGTTTTTGTAAAGTGGCGGGTGGCAGAGAGCAAAAACCTGCAGCGCTTGTCACAGAGAAGGTTGGTTAGCTTAGACAAAACTTTGTTAATAAAAATAGAGATCTTCCAGAAGTGCAACTTCATGAAATGTCACCCAAAGTAAAATAGGTGGATAATCTTTTTGGATGAATTGAATACGTCCCAAAAAGGACAATGCAATTCTTGCAATCTTGGGAGTATATGCATCTTGTGTAAACTGAACTTCCCTTTACAGGATCGCCGCAAGATGGCAACGGATCACAGTACCTATTCTCAATTGCTTAAATGTTAGCTAGAGTGGCAGCATTTGACCATTTCAATTGTCGTCACTGTGATTTAGTCTACAATGCTGATGCATTATTCAGCATGTGATGTATGCAATGGTTTTCATTCAGGTGACCTTGACGTCAAAGAATCCAAGAAGACTTCCAATCAGGTTTCAGAGGACATAGAACTGGAGCATTTGAATGAAGTGAGTAAAAAAGCTGGAAGTTTGATTACATTACAGGTCAGATACTACACCCAGTCGCGAGAGTCTGACACACAGTGAGCAAACCCAAGAACCTATAGATACCAGGAATATGCTTGTTCTCATGAAAGATGATGAAGAGTTCGGCTTCCACAAAAAAAAAATGGGGCAGCTAAGGAGATGTTGAGATGCAAATTCTACAAATTTGGTCTCCTAAGTCGAAGCCTTTGATGTTCTTATTCCCAGAACTAGTGTCTATCACAACTAGTGATATAGCAGATAAAAGTTGTTTATGTCATGCAAAGATCGGGAAATGTTTGGCAAAGACGTTGTAGACAAATTTGCAATAGAGGGAATCATAGAAAATTCTACTAACTTGCAACCAACCATGCATTTAAAAAACGTAAAGACCATAACGTCCATGTTTGGGTTAAACATATTTTATTCCGAACAAACAATTGGGGTGCAGGCAACCCTTCTTGCATCCATGCTTGCTGTTGAAGGTACAGTTAACAACAGTGACAAAACACAACTATACAGGTAGATTGTGACATGCTTCAACGGATTAAGGTCATCATGGAGTCTGATATCGAATGATATCAATATAGACACACTTGGTTGTCACATGAACGTAGTTCTTCTCTCTTTATACAACTATAAATGGCAACCTGATGCAGGCCAATAAGGCTCAGACGTTGTGGTGTCTAGAGGCAGGGATTGATGTTCCACTACCTACATCAGTGACACCAACAATCATGACGACAGATGGAATGCCTGTCGTCCTGGCTATGTATAAGTCTGTTGGTGCCCAAACGTGTGGTGGCCTGGGTGATTGTTTTGCGATAAATATCAGCACCAATGTCTGAGAGTCATATACCTGTAACAAAAGCCATTCAACCAAAGTTGGAATTAGGTAACAGCTTACTGCGAAATTAAGAGGCATTGAAAAGCAACATCAGTGAAACAACAAGGTTTCCCCATCTATGAATCATATTTATAAGCCTGCAGGAAAATTTAAGTACGTTTAGCTGAGTTTCTTACAGGTGAGCTGTTAAAAATATCACCTGCGGGTGGTAAATAGTTGGTGGTCGTTGAAGGAAGAATAGGTCTCCTGTTTCATCTGCCAGGAGTAGGTTCAGCATTGGTGCTCTGTGTAGAAAGAAGCTTGTGCTTGTATACTACTCTGTGCTTCTGATGACAAGTCTGCTGGGTGTGAGAGAATGATTATCTGGTAGTGCCACGGATGTACTGATGTCCCTAGTTGCTTTCTCGCCTCAGCTGAGCAATAAAATATGGGTGTGAGTGGTCGCAGCAGAATTTCACTGTTATATTGCTACTCATAGTGCTGAATGTGATGATGAAAATCAGGGATAGTATACCAAGATTTCATTGGGTGTGAAGCTGTTATGCTGTCAGCCAGTTTTCTGGTATATCACCCCCACCCCCCCACCCACCCACCCCCAAAAAAAACCACACACACACACACACAAAAAAAAAAAAAAAAAAAAAAATATAACTCCAGTTGCTTCCAACCACTGCACATTGTGTAAAGGCTCAGTTTCTGTTAATTTTGAATGCAAACATAAAACCTGCTCCTTGACAGGCTTTCATTTTAGAGAAAAGCTGTGGTTATAATGGTTAACTAACAAGTCTTTTAACTGGTAGGTGATAACCAGTACACAATTATTGCTTCCTGGTCTATTAACAAAGAATTAGCCGTTTACCTGATGAACAGCTGTATATTGTTTGTAGATGTACACGGACTGGGCTAAGATGGCAAACAGTCCAATTTGTGTGCAATCTACGCAAACTAAGGTGCACCAGGCCTGTAAGTGTAGAGATTTGGGTCTACATCTAAAAATGTTATCGTAAAATAAACACACCCAAGCTGTCTTTCATAATATTTGATATTATTTACAAAGGTTTGTTATACCGGTATGTGCTTTCACATTTCCAGTTTTGGTCCAAATAAATAAATAAATAAATAAATAAATAAATAAACAAACAAACAAACAAACAAACAAACAAACAAACAAACAAACAAACAAACAAACAAACAAACAAACAAACAAAGAAAGAAAGAAAGAAAGAAAGAAAGAAAGAAAGAATGAATGAATGAATGAATGAATGAATGAATGAATGAATGAATGAATGAATAAATAAATAAATAAATAAGTAAATAAATAAATAAATAAATACATAATGAATGAATGAATGAATAAATAAATAAATAAATAAATAAATAAATAAATAGATGAATAAGTAAATAAATAAATAAATAACTAACTAAATAAATAAATAAATAAATAAATAAATAAATAAATAAATAAACAAACAAATAAATAAACAAATAAATGATACATTCTTGACAGGTCATTCACATAATAGCATTTTATCATCTCCCAGAGTACCAACACGACTTTTCTGAATCAAGAGGAATTACTTCTACAAGCCTACATATAGTTTATGCTTGTGCCCTTTTATATCCACAAAATGCTTCAAGCCTCCTCTAGGATACAAACCTCTGACTACAAAAAGTGCATGAAAAAATATGCTCTCGCTTTTACGTTTATATACCCACCCCATCACTGGCCGAAGATCGACGGGATTTAATTAATTGTTCTTCTTGAGTCACTGCATTCAGGGCATTGTGTCCGTTCACTCATTGTATTTGAAGCGCCCTGCCAGTCATTCAGTTGGCCAATCAGCATTAAACATGTGAGATCAGCCATAACAACACAGACATTGACAAAAGTGTTAATCCTACGTCTGTCTAGATATTCCCCAACGCAAACTCTTTTTTTGAACTTTTACCGTCAAGAATTGCCCTCTTGTTTGCTAAGGCATTGATGCAAACAAACTCTATATGGGTGTCATGAACGCAAAGTATGAGGTTGATTTAGCCCTAGTATTTGGTGTACATGGGCACTATCCTCTGATATCGATTTTCATTGTTAAAGGAGGCAGCTCAATTTTCCCACCTTCAACCCCACACGGTTTGTTTCGCTCTAACATGTCCACTTTTCTAACAGGCTACACGGATGACCCCATAAAGCAATAATTCCAATTTTTCGCAATCATGTTTCCGGTAGTCCGTTCTAATCATGCCGCATCCAGCCCTGCGTATCTACGGACACTCGTTGTTGCGAGTAGGCTCATGCAAAATATATAATATTGCAGTTGTGTCGATATGAGAGAAAAAAAAAGAACAAAAAAGAACAAACAAAAATCATTATTACAGCATAAGAAAAAAAACATGTTTATTGCAAACGTTGTATTCATGTTAGGTGTTAAACTCTACTTCTGCGAAACAAAAATAGCTGTTGAACTTCATAATGATAGAATTTGAATTGTTCAAAATGTATTACGTCGTGAACGAATACTAAAAGTAACCATGGTAATTATTTGGTTAATCGATTGGAGGTGCTGTTTTGAATAGTGAGGCGTTTCAGGTTGCTGATGATGATCTTTTCCGTGAATCCGATGGTTTTCAGCATACTGACACCTAAAAAATTCCTATTTTTTTCGCCCCTGTCCTGCAAACATTTTGCAGACTAGGCGTCAGGATGATATAAAATGATGTTCTCGTGAAAAATATCCCTGCACATGTGGACCAACGGCAATAATTACTTTCCCTGCATGGACGAACTTAACGTGGTCTCGACACACAATAAGATATGACATCTGCCAAACATAATATGACTTCAGCTTTGAAAAGGCCATACAGGTGTTTGGCTTAATAATAATAATCTATAATAATAACCTTTATGTAAAGTCGAGTGGATGCAAAATTGAGAACATTAGCACCGATGTGCTGTTGTTCGACCTATTGGTAATGTACATGAAATAATGGAAATGGAAATATTTACAGTGACAGCAGATGCATAGCAATGTAGACACAGATATTCTGTACATGAAACAACAGTAGGCTGAAGTCCTATATTTACTTAGATAATACATGGAACATAAGCGCAAATGGCCAGGCCTTGACTGCTGAGCTTCTAGTATTTTAAACACAGGAATCTTAATGCATGACACGAATGTATTTAAAAGTGTTGGTGATGGGGGGTGGGGGGGCTAATGATCGGTTCACTTCCAAAGAGTAGACTAATATGCTGCAATCAATTTCAACACATTTTTGAAAATTTAGTTGTGTCTGTTAATGGGATAGCAGTTGTTCCAACAGCAGAAACACATTCATCATATGTGGTACACTGGAGCCACCAAGATACATCTACGCTGACATATTATGCGTTATTCTGGATGTAGATTTGCTTATATGTCCTTAATTTGATTTTTCCAATGGCCCATAAAAAATTAAAATACGGAAATGTTGAATTGGGCTTAAACTATTCCTAATACCAACCCTCCATTTCAATCTAAATTTATATTAAAAACTGTGTTTTCGCGAAGAGCGCTGGCTATTATCCTAACCGCCCATAGTTTATTTATTAATATTTTTTTTAAATTTTTGCAACAACAATTGCTGTGTGGGCAGACACCATTTGAAGACAATGAGAAGTTTACGGTAATCACATTTGAAAAATCTAATTGACTAAATTAATTAATTAGGCTATTCCTGCGCATTAACTTAATATGTGACCAATTGAAAATCCATACAACGAATGTTAACTTTCAACACCACGTGTTGTATCAATCGGCCCATTCCCATTCTCAAATAAGAAAAAGAATGGCACAACAGCCCATCATACCCCACCCACCCATACCATTGCCGTGTATTTATTTATTCATTGTATATACCTTACTACCATGCTCTCCATAGTGTTTCATTTACATATATTATGTACATTAGATCAATCGTTTATCCAATAGGCCTATAAGAATATATTTATTTATTGTAAACATATTTATTTATACTGGATTACCCTATAGTACATGAAATGACTAATATAATGGGTTATCCAGACATGGAGAAAACGCACAATATACATACAGTACATACAGGACATTACAAACTATGTTACCAGATCGTTTGTATATATGTAAAAGATGAATGTCGTGATATACAAGTAAATCGGAGTAGTAATACCCAGTACAGAATATATGGTAGAGGTTGCGACACAAGGCATATAACTCTTCACTGTTGACAGGGGAAATAGGAAAACAAAACCAACAACAGTAATTGGAGCAGGTAAATAAATAGATAAGTGCATACATAATTTCGTCAACAAGAGGTTTTACATTATAATATTGACACACACAAAAAAGCTTTCCTGTTTAACCAGTAGGTGGTAAGTTAAAATACAAAACGTCTACTTTCTGCTATATAATTTTGTACTGCATTGAATATCTGTATGTTCAGGATATCTGGTATTTCACTGCTGCCAAAAAGGAAAATACGAAGCAGTCTTTCATTAGTGATATGGATTATCAAGTTGGGATGAACACCCGGAGCAATGAGCGGTATAGTAGTATCGAGAAGTTTTTTTTCTAGAGGGAATATATTTAGGACAAAAGAAGATGAAATGAAAAATATTTTCATTGGGGAAAGAGCAGGCGCAAATAGGATTTGGTATAACATTTCCCTTACAAAGGTCAGAGTTAAGCCTAGAGAAGCCTAGTCGCAGCTGGGTCTGACAGATATTCAGGTAACGTTGACCATGGGAAAAGAAGGCAGGGACATCGTCTCCGGCTAGTAAGGTTGCCTTGAGTTTGGATTTAAAAATTTGAAGGGAAATGGAATTCCGAATATCTGAAGCAAGGTTGTTCCAAAGTTTGATGGTGTCGGGGAGGAAAGATTTGTCAGAACGTTGAGTCCTGCATTTGATGGCGCGTGTTGGACTGGAATGGCGCAAAGCTCGACCAATATTAATAGGAGGTTGGAGAGATAGGAAAGAGTAGGATTATGGGTCATTTTGTAAAGTAGGATCAATTTAAAGTATTTACGTCGGCTAGCGAGGGTAGGCCATCCGAGTTCGTGTAATAGTTTGACATGAGAAGTGTGTCTTAAAGCGCCAGTGCATATTTTGGCTGCTTTATACTGAATAGATTCAAGTTACTCTGTTAGGCCTTGACCACATTTATCCTAAAGAACACAACCATATTCTAGGATGGGTCTAACCATGGAGAAATACAGCCTGGCCAGGGCTTTTCGGGAAAGTTTGAATTTAAACCTGCGGAAAAGGGCAATGCGCTAGCTAGCTTTATTCACAATACTGGTTATGTAAGCATGCCAAGATAGAGTGCGGCTAAAAGTAACACCTAGGTGGGTATGGGAATTAGCCTCAGGTATATCTGACTGACCAGGCTGAACAGGTGCATGATGTGGTTTATTGATTTTGGCAAAGAAGACAACAGATAAAGATTTAGCAGCACTGAAAATGACTCGCCATGATTTTCCCCAATTTCGAATATGAGCAGGATCGGTGTTCAAGTGTCCAGAAGATTCTGTTGGATTTTGAACAATTTCGAGCAAGCTTGTGATATCTGCCAAGAGTCTTACGTCACAGATAAGGTCGTCGACCAGATCGTTTACGTACACCAAAAACAAGAGTGGACCCAGTATGGATCCCTGGGATACGCCAGCTTTAATAGGCAGCCATGAAGACGCTTGACCATGAATAATAACACGTTGAAAACGATTTGATAGATAACTTTCAATCCATGACACGATATTATCAGCAATGCCTAGTTGACGAAGTTTGAGTAAAAGGCCAGGATGTTAGACCTTGTCAAAGGCCTTAAATACGTCTAAAAAGACCTTAGGGGATTCATTAGAGTGTTCAAAGCCCGTATATATATATATATATATATATATATATATATATATATATATATATATATATATATATATATATATATATATATATATATATATATATATATATATTGTGAACAATATACACAAGTTGATTTATGGTCGAATCGTCAGCCTTAAAGCCAGCATTTTTGGATGTGAGAAGGTTGTTGTCGAATAAGTATTCATAGCGAGCATTAAAGACCAGTCGTTCAAAAACTTTGGACACGTTGCACTGTAAGGAGACAGGACGACAGTTACTTTTCATCTACTTATTAAACTTTTTAAACACATGACATATATTGGATTTCTTCCAAGAGTCTGGAAAATGCGAAAGTTTGAGTGAGAGTTCAAAGATTTTAGTCAGTGGTTTGCAAATAGACTCAGCCGTATTTTTAAGTAAGATGTTCCCAATATTGTCCGGACCATACGCAGAGGTAAGCCTAAGGGCGCGGAGGATTATTCTTACACTTTCTTCATCATAGTTGATATCATATAAGCGTACCTCTGTACGTAAGGTACGTTGGGGCAGGGGTGGCGCGTCAATGTCGGCAAGAGTTCTACATTGGCTTGCAAAGTATGTATTGAAAATGTCACACTTTTCTGTTATGCGAGACACAATTTTGTCATCCTCGATGATCGGTGGTATATTTTCGTTAAGTTTGCATCCTAGAACGGACTTTGAGAGGCTGCACCACTGCTTAGGATTAATATCATTTCCATCAAATTGTCTGCGCAGTTTACAAAAACATAAGCGAACAGATTGTCTAATTAAGTTGACTACACTGTTCCGACACTTTTTGTACAGCTGAAAGAGCCTATCAATTTAAGTGTTAATATCATAGGTATAAGGGCGAGGGCTAAGATATATCCTCTTAAAACGTTTTCATGCTCGATTTCTATGGCGAATATGTGGTGTTTTTTTTTTTAATTTCTGAGGTTATCCATGGTTTGTCCCTAGGCCGAATAATAACTTGCCTGTGTGGGATGAATTCTCTGGCAGTGGATAAAAATAGGTCGGACCAGTATGACACAACATCGTCGACCGTATCAAACACATCGTGACCAGTGTTCCATGGGCCGGAGGAGAGAGCAACATTGAGGTCTGGGAAGTTGTCCATTTTAAAGTTCCATACTGGCCTTTTGAAGGGTGTGTCCTTGTGATGAGAGAGAGAGAGAGAAAGAGCAGAATACCACAGAGTGGTCAGAGTTAAAAATAGAAGCAAGAATACCACTATCTAGGACAAGTCCAGGTGAATCAGTAATAACTAGATCTAGTAGACTATTTGAAAATTCATTGGTTCTCGTGGGTTCATCAATGATTTGGAAAAGATTGTGTCGGGATACAAGGTTAACAAGAGATAAACCAAGCTCGCTGTCGGAATGTGCTGAGTTCCAGTCCTCACATCTGTCATTAAAGTCACCAGTGACAATAAGAATAAACGGATTGGATTCAATCGCAGTGGCGACAGAAGTGGCCAAAGATTCAAGAAAGTCATCACGTACTTCGGCAGGCTGACCAGGTGGACGGTAGTAATTTCCAATTAATAATTTTCCACGGAGTGTGGATATCTCTATCTAAATGCATTCACTGTTGTCGCTTTCTAGGTCAAAACGTCTCAGGCACGGAAGCGATGAGTTAACAAAAGTCATAACCCCAACGCATCTACCCTTTAGGCGGTCTCTTCGGAAGGGTGGTTGGAAATTATCAATAAGCAGAAGTTGGTTGGGGTAGTTCTCATCAAGCCAAGTTTCAGATAGGGTGATTATATCTAGGTTTTCAGATTTGGGCTACAAGTTGAACCTGCCCACACCGTACACCTCACTATACCCAAGGAGGCTACATCTCTATGTAGCCTCCTTGCTATACCGAACACTTTTTTCCGGTCCCAAGGGTGCCCGGTATCGGAAGGCCCTACTTTGCAACAAGATTGTATATAAACCACAAGGACACGTGAGATAAACATATTGTATAATTCCACGGCACAGTGGGTGGGAGGTGGAAAGAGGAAGTGTCAAGCGAGATATACATTTTTTGAAATAATATGATAAATTAGTCTATCAGCATTATACAAGACAACATAATTTTAAAGATCTCAAACAAGTTCAATGATATAGTCGAGCTAATAAGTGCACAATACACAACTGTAAATGTAAACAGTATGCGCGGGGAATGAAGAAAAAAGTGAAAAGTGAAGTACATGTATATCAAGTGAGATGAGCATCACTTTCGATAATAGAAAGCCTTGTTGGACTAGCCTGCTTACATCAGGAAATAAAGTATAATTGATAATATTAGAAATCAAGATACGTGATATATTTGCATTAACAAACTGGATTTAAATGTTCGTGTTAACAATTGCACGTCTTCAGGTATAAAGTGTATAGTATGCACGTGGGAATTCTGCAATAGTTCTCGTAATATACATTTAAATGTATCCATCCAAGTCGGACAGCTCGTGAACTTGCACTATGCGCCCAGAGGGAGAGTCTCTACCCCAAGCGTCTACCTCGCGAACGCACAGTCTATCGTCCCGCGACCAACATGAGTGAATTTTTTTCTCACTCCGCAACTTGCAGGCAGCGTACATGATGCTAGAGCGTTTCTTGGTTAAGTCCTCGGATATATAGGCTTCGTTACTCTTCTTCCTGGCACTGAAAAACCTCTGTCTAGCACTACTGCTCACAAACCTCACAATATCTGCACGGGACTTCCCGGGTACCCTTTTGCCAACTCGGTGAGATCTGCTCATCTCATTTGGATCCAGATGAACGCCTATTTTTTCCGCATGACTTGCAGTTATTTCAACTGTTCTTTCGTGGTCATTCTCCGGTAACTGCTTGAACCAAACACGCAAACAGTTCCTCCTACTATACTGTTCAGCTTCATCAATTTTCTCCAGATCTTTGATTTTCTCCTCTAAGTACCCCCACTTTAGACTCCAAGCTGGTTTTGACGCGATGAAAATGATCTTCGTTAGACTTGACATGAGTCTCGAGGTCTTCAACTTTTTTCGTCAGGTGAGATATTTTGTTTTCAACGGCTCGTTTCACAATTTGTTCAAGCAAGTCGCCAACTCGGGGATCGTTCAATATTTCCAGAAAGTTGACGATTTCATCGCCACGATGCCTAGAAGTAGGAGGGATATCACCTGTCGGAGACGACGGTGACAACCAGGGTCTCTTCAAGCCTTGCGGACCAGTTACAGGATTTTGTTGATCAGCGGCGCTGTAAGCACCGTCAGTGGGGTTAATGTCCTCATTGCCCCGCTGAGCCATATTATACTATAAAATATGTATCATGCTCCTGTGGGTCCACGCTTCACAGGAGGGTACACATTGACGAGATAAGGAAGAAACAACCGAGCTGCTGGACGCACTGGCGGCTCCACAGGGGCAGGGTGAGTTTGCCGCCAGGGTGCTTCGGCCGCGCCCAGCAGTATGCATCTTGCATCTGTCTATATAGTCTGGCTATTTACTTCCCATTCAGTTCCTCCCTGTGTGGGTTTTTTTCTTTTTCTTTGTAGGATGCATATGCTTATTTCGAAGTGTTTTGTGTATAAATGCACGTTTTTTCATTGGATAAGAGTGTAAAATTTTGAGTTTGTTGTTTGATTGTATCATTGTATGTCTACCTAAGTGCACAGTCATATTATGGTACATAGTATTGTCCTATGCGTCTTCCATATATCATTTTGTGCGACTCCGTGTCTGGAGAACCTCTACGTATGTTGAAACTAAAAACCCATGCGAAATAAAACACAAAAACAAACAAAGAAGCAAAAGTACAGAGAAACAAAAGGAAGCCAAAAAAAAAAAAAAATAAATAAAAATAAAAAAGCGAACAACAATACAGTAACCATTCCAGATTCTTTTGTTTTTAACGATTAAAGCGCCTTGTCGTTCCGGTTTTTTTTATTTAACAGCTATCCCATCATGATAATCCTTCCTCTATGGGTGTAATGGGCTCAAGGCGCCGAGGAAAGCTGTTGTTTCAGGCCGTTGTATTCTCTGACACTACAGGCATGCTGTTGCCTGCTAAAACAGACTAAGTTACTGTGTGGGCGCTCCGTGGAGCGCAGTCAGACACGCCGAGCAGTAGTCTGTTTAGCAGACAAGGCATGCTGGTACTTGAATGAAAGGTATTTTGGCAAGGGATATGAATCTATCATCCTCATTATAGTTCAGGAGTTAAACTTAAGTTATTGTTGGCATTGAAAGAGCTAAGCACAGTTAATTTGACCTTCTGTTTCTATTCCATCACCCCGGCTTTGTTTCTGGTCATTCTGCTTTAATTGTGGGATGTGCTTTGAGACCGTAACAAAATATTGCGTTTATATGTAGGGTACCACCCTTTGCGTACAGAACGTCAACTGAAGTAGTTAAATTATTTCCCATGGTCATTATGTCAATAATTCTATAGGACGAGGGCTGGCTGAAAAGTTCTAAGCCCAGGTGTGAAAAACCCGTGCAAAGTCGATGGTTTTCATATATTTCGCTACATAGTCCCCATCCAGGTTAATACACTTTTGCCAGCGATGCTATAAGGCCTGAATGCCTCGATCAGGAAGAAATTTTCTTCAGCCACCCCACAAAAGTCATTCAAAGCGGAAATGGCGTCATTATTACTAGGAAAATCGCGAACGGCTAGTTCCTTTTTCATTTTGGAAAACAGGTGGAAGTCTGACGGGGCTAAATCGTGTGAATAAGGGAGATTCAATGAGTTCGCAGCCACAACCATGGATTGCTGACATGAAAACCACTGATTTGTCAACAGGAGCATTGACTTGGTGGAAATGGTCTCCTTTAGTGAGCATTGCCCGTCGCTTATCTTTGATAGCATCAGACAGCTGCCTCAGTAGGTCCTTTGACAGTCTTGCCTTTTTCAAGATAGTCAATAAGCAGAATAACCTTGAAATCACAAAAGACAGAAGGCATCAACTTTCAAGCAGAAGGAACCGACTTGTTTTTTTTTTTTTTTTTTTTTTTTTTTTTTGTTTTGTTTTGTTTTTGTTTTTTTTTTTTGTTTTTTGTTTTTTTTGATTTTGTTTTTTTTGTTTTTGTTTTATTTTTGTTTTGTTTTTTTGTTTGTTGGTTTTTTATTTGTTTGTTTTTTTTTTGTTTTTCGTTTTTGATTTTTTTGGTTTTTTGTTTGTTTTATTTTTGTTTTGTTTTGTGTTGTTTTTTTGTTTGTTTTTTTTGTTTGTTTTTTTTTTTTTGTTTTTTTTTTTTGTTTTTTGTTTTGTTTTATTTGTTTGTTTATTTATTTTTTTTTTTTTGGGGGGGGGGTGATCCTGGATGCTTCCATTGTTGAGACTGAATTTTAGTTTCTTGTTCAAAGTGATGAATCCAGGTCTTATCCATGGTTACAAATCGGGCCAAAAATCATCGGGATCTGCTTGAAAACGGCATAAATTTTCACGGGACACCAGGAATCTGACACGATACTGATCCGCCGTCAAGAGCTGTCATCTTTTAGAAACTTTTGTCATTGCCAACTCCTTGGTGATGATGTTCTCGATCCTCTTATGAGAGATGTCCACAACACAGCAATATATCGAGTAGACAATAGTCGATCAGCCATCACCATGCCCTGCACCCGAGTAATGTTTTCCGGAGGGGTTGCTATTGAATGCCTTCCTGTACACGCGTCATCATCAATTAAGGCTCTCTGTGCGCGCTTGAATTCCGCAACCCACATCTTAACAATGGAAAAGGGCTGGACATTATTGCCTGAAGTGGCGACCATGTCGGCATGTGTCTGTGTGCTGGAGTTGGCCCGTTTAGCTGCAGGTACGTGACGACTGTCCCTTAGCCATTTTTTCCATTTCTTGGGACTTCAATGAGTAGTTTCACAAGATGGCGTGGAACAAAGACACTAATCACACTACAGTTGCAGCTCTTATGTCGAAGATGCATCAAATGATTGTACTTGTTGGTAGGAAAAGTTTGTTCCATTCCCGGTGTTCCAATCCAGCTTAGATACCCCGCTTAGGCTTAGAACTTTTCAGCCAGCCCTCGTATATCTTTCCAAGGCAGTGTCGGTCACGTTGACTGAGCCAGGCTAGTCGCCAATCGAACGCTTTCGTGTAAAAATATTTCCATATAATGAAGTGTTATTGACCAGAAACCTGTCTCTGTAAAGAAGTATTTGAAAAGTTAATTTCTTACTAGCTTGATGGGAATATCTCTTGGCCATGCTGTTTGGATAACATAAAGTGTGGAAAAATTTTGGTTTAGATCGTACTTTTGTAAGTGAAAATGAATTATGACTGGAGCCGTATATGAATCTAAGTATTGAAAATTGCGAAATTTCGCTTTTTCAGGACATATATTACTGAACTGCACTGTGTTGACACAGATCGATTAAAATATTTACATTTGGGGAAGATTACCTCTTTAACATGAACGATTTCTGCCCAACACAAATGAAGTACCAAGTACTCACAGGTTGCTTAGGTATAAAAGAAAACCTGGGAAAAGCTTGAGAATATCAGGTTCGACTTGTAGTTTGTGTAAGAGTGACGAGGAAGATTATGTTCATTTTCTATTTCTTTGTCCTGCTTTTAACGATGTAAAAGAAGGATGCTAAAACCGATTAGAGGCCTAGCTAGGATTCCTTGGTGCCGAACGAATTATGGTTTCGTTTTTGTGGGTCACCTGTTTTGGGAAAACGTATTATATTTTAGGATATTTTGACTACCTGCACAGTAACAACGTAGGATCCCTGTTTGACAAAACATGCATAGAATTTTTACTCAAAGCGCGAAAGTAAAAAACGCTAGCCCTACACGGACCAACCGTGCCCGACCTGAAATACTTTTGCCTTTTCGGCTTGTTTGCAATCTCTGTTTTTATTCTTCTTTGGATATAAATCTTTTATACCCTATGTGAGTTGGACGCATGGTGAGTGCTGCCCGGCTCACGGTGGCCCCAGTGGAAAGGGGAAGACTCATCAATAGATTATTATCCCTTGGCAATGAGCAGCTGTGCCGCCTTGTGTCTTTTTTAAGATGGCCTACACTCCAGGGATCTCTTTTGCATTGAAGGAAAGTTTTGCTTTCAGCACACAGCTTCACAGCGAAAACGGCCGACAGCGACCAGTAAAAAAAATAGTCCATGTGTCTTTTTTATAAGATGTTGTGATTTCGTTAACTTTTTCAGTTGAAAAGGGGAATCAAGAAAGCTGTTTTGCCACTGGTAAACGGCTGTACATAATATTCTCTGAGGGCCCAGAGCAGAACATGTTCAAAATGAATGTTATTGATATCAAGGTAGCCCCTTATACCTCTGAACATTATGATGCATGATTTATGGGCCAAAACTTTAATCATAGCTACTAATGGTCGCCTCAAGAGTAAAAATGCCACACTTGATTTATAAAGTTCACGGAGGACAAACAGGACTCCCTACAGCTACTTGGTTCAGACGATGCTCAAGGGTCTACTGTCTCTCCATAGAAAAAAATTGTCGCATCGAGTTCTGAACGTTTAAGGCGCAGCCACCCCCCCCCCCAAAAAAAAAAACGAAAGAAAAACAGAGCGAATCTATCAATTGGATCCTTCCCAGATACAATGCAGAACAATGCTAATAGAGAGAGTGTTAAAATATAGTTAAATTATTGCAAAGTTCATAAAAATACTTATGTAGAATTACTATATCTGATTAATTAAAGAACAAAGTTATCAAATCAGGTGAGGTATTCTGTTATTCTCACGCCGCAAGGAGTATAGTTATGTGAGTTAAGTGTACGGGAGTTACTTATATATATATATATATATATATATATATATATATATATATATATATATATATATATATATATATATATATATATATATATATATGGAAAATGCACCAGTACCAGCACCATACCATTAACATTTTGATTCGCCGATAGATGAGTTCATTCACTGTAAAACTATATTCAGGAACAACAAATGATACAGTTGTAAATTTAAAATACGACAGGTAATCGGGATTGACAGAGGATCAAAATACCGATTTTTACATTGTAAGAAGATCCGCAATGACATCCAGGTGTGTTTGCAAATTCCGAAACACACATGCGGCAATCTAATTTAATATTCAGTTAATACTTATCTAGACTGCTTGCGTTTGTGTGTACTGGTCATGGAACATAACTTGGGAAGAATGATGGGTTGCATAGTGTTGTTTCATAAATAACAACTCTAACGGCATAAGCATTTCTGATATAAATGCCGGCTACGCAGGCGATATTCTATTTTGTAAAAAGATAGGTCATGTCTGAATTTTGTCGTAACTAAATTATATAAAATGTGTGTGTGTCAACACACATTTTCTGTTTTTCCTATTTTTTCTCTTTCTTTCTTTCTTTCTTTCTTTCTTTCTTTCTTTCTTTCTTTCTTTCTTTCTTTCTTTCTTTCTTTCTTTCTTTCTTTACCAGTGAATTTGTCCGACACCTTTATCTGACAGTATTATACATAGGAACTCCATACCTGGCACGATTGTACCTCCATACAAGGAGATTTGCCTTTTTATGCAGAGGAAAGTAGATGTTTAAAATTATGCAAATCAGGGGCTTTGAAATTTTAAGTCTTGAATATCTTCAAACGTACAATCCATCGAGATGTCTTTCCAATTCTACTGATGGCTATTGGCCATTGCGCATCTAATGAATTTATAAAAAAAGGTGTAGCAATACAAATTTTGCTAATTAGCAGCATTCGAAATTTTCAATCTTAAATATCTTCAAAACTATAATATATAGAGATGTCATTCCAACTTCTACTACGGGGTTGTTGACCATTGTGCACCTAATGAATTAAAATTGAAAGTTGTAGCAATCTTAATTATGATACATTAGCACCATTTAAATCTTGAATAAATTCAAAGCTATAATAGATACAGATACCATTCTAACTTTTAATCCTATCTTATGGAATAATACGCGTCTGATGAATTGGTAACGAAGGCTGCACAAATTTGAATTATGCATATTATGAGCATTTGAAATTTCAAATCTTGAATATCTTCAAAAGTATGCATACCACAGAGATTTGTTCAAATCTCTGATAGGTGGTGATACCTGGTAAAATTAAAACGCAATAAAGCCTGAAGGTTGACTACGTCATAAAAAATATAGTAGTTACATACACTGTAATACTAAAGTATCCATTGTACAATGCCGTACCATTGTCGTACCGATCATGCACTTAGAAGCGAAGTGCCCTTTGTACACTGTCGTAACATTGTCGCACAGATCATACACTGTTGTACTTGAACTACCCATTGTACATTGTCTTGGCGATAATGCATTGGAGTACTGAAATACCAATTGTACATTGTCATACCAATATGTTTTCAAGGCACACACTGATTTACTTTGCAGGAAATCGTCTTTAGTAGTTATGTTTGTATATACAACAACTCAAGTTCTCATTCTATGGGGTTTATTATTTTACACGTTTTGACGATTTACACGGTGCAAAATTTGCTTTTAAATAAACTTCTATGGTACTATGCACGTATGGGAGAACATGGCCAGTATTTTAATGCTTTGGGGAAATAATTAACTCTTTAAGTGCTAAATTTTGGACTGAGTCAACAGTTTTTCTCTGGAATTAGAAACATGCTGGTACTTGAATGAATGGTCTGTTTACGAGGGATGTAAATCTGAGATCCTAATGATAACTTAGACTAGTTTCACTTTAGTAGATCGATTTTAGACGTGATTGGCACTGAAACAGTTTATTACATCATTCAGGAAATCAAGATATCTTCCGTACTAGCTGGTTGGGTACCAGTTTCAGGCAATGCACGTCACTGGGTTTTAAAGGGCCATGCTTACCTTACTACATCCGTTTGTCTAAAAACACATAGAAATCAAACCTACACTTCACCGAGTCTTATTTAACACAGGTTGAACGGAGTTCCCGTTTCGGATATTCGCCCAAATCTGTGACCTTTCTCATGCAATTTGTTCAATTGCTATAAGACACATGGAAATAAAATGAAGAGGAAAAAAGCTGATCTGATGTGTTTGGACATCGTACCTAACCAGAATACTGCAAACGCAACTCAGCAGAACTTTTTTGTTTCATTTGTTGGTATTGTAAATGAACCACAGATGTGTAGTTCTCTCCTGATTTCTATTTTTTATCTTTTATTTTTAAAAAATTAACTTGAAATTTTAGTGACAGATAAAATAAATCTAATGGAGCTTTTGTTTTTGAATTTCTTAGAACACGGTCACTTCCATTAAAGTACTCGATCGTACCATGTATTCTATACAAAATCCATGTGTGTGGTCTGAATAATCTTAAGGTGCCACCCATGAATCAGAATCAGAAATAAAAGAAATGCAAAGTGTTGGGTGGTGATACTCAGAAATAGGTATAGGCATATCTTTCATCTGTGACTTCTGTGCCGCTGACAGGTTTTGACCATACATACTCTCTAACATTATCTTGATCCATTGATCCATAAAATTGATATTTGAATACGTGGGTAATGTATTCAATTGCAGTTATATATTACGCTGCTATGTAGATATGTACAGCATTCATTGCCCGCAGAATTGTCCAACAGAGGTCATGTTCTTGAGACTATGCTTTTTTGCCTGTGTCTGAAATGAAAATATTGAGTAGTTTTCAGTCTCCTTAGGTACGTGCCAATTGAAAAATAAACATTGCTTTATGAATAAAAAAACAACAACATTTTCTTGAACTGAGATCACACACGTAATTTTTGTCTTGCTTTTCATTTTCCGCAACTGCGTAATACTAAGTCGCGTCTCTGAGGTTCTTCGAAGACACACCATATCAGAATTCCTGTGCTGAGGCAACCTAGTCTTGTGGCGCCCCCTTAAAAAGTTCACTGACTCTGGATAAGGCTAACTTAAATTAACACTTCTGAGTTTTGTCTTCAAAAGGCAGACAGAGGCGTAACCTGACAGAGGTATGTTTGTGTCTGTCCACTTTTTTATGGACCTGTCCATTTTTTTATGGACCAGTCCACTTTCTAGGTAATTTTAACATGTTCCCTAGAGAGTATTATATGGAAGCCCTACTTATTGTTGGCCAGCTTTAATCAAGCGTTGGTTAGGGTTCCTCATTTGGCTTGTCTTTTCCTTGACAAAAAGAACAACAGGTCTTTATCCGCTTTTATGACCCTTTACCTTTGGGCAAACTTGCGACATGTAAGGCCAACCCCCTGGGTCATTTCTCAAATGAGTCAACGGATATGAATTTGTGTTAATGAAGTTATCCCATTATTAAATACCACATTGAACAAGGTACCCAATTCCTACAATAAAGCACGAAGCGTGTAAAGAATTGAGCTTCACTTGGCACTGGCAATTTAATTGTCAAACGCAAGTCGTTTCATAAACCTTACTTAGTAAACGAGTTTTGCATTGGATTGAAATTTTATGCAATAGCTTCTTCAATGGCCAAGTATCTAATACTAATTATGTCCGGTTTCCATGTTCCTTCATACGTGCGCGCCAAGCTCAGAATTGCAGAAACCAAAAAAAAAAAAAAAAAAAAAAAAAAAAACTTATGCTGAAAAATATGTTGGTTTATTCACATGAGTATCAGCATGATTTATCTAAGGTATTTTTTAATTGGTAAATGTAAAAGGTATGACATCCCGTGGTGTGGGAAAATATAAATAATTATGCCTACAGAATTAGTTTGGCATTGTTCTGAAATAAAACCTATTCTAATATACATTTTGTCGTGATGGTCTTTGCTTTGTGTGATAAGATTTGCTGACCACGAATTCAATCAAATATTAATTGTCACTGGCTTGTTTTGTTTGTTTGTTTTTTTCTGAAATGTTCCCAATATGCTCTGACAACTCTCCTGAAATGGGTTTAGTAGAGAGGGATGTATAAATTTTAAATAAATCATCCGAGAAGACAAATAAAAAAAAGTCTCTATTACTTTCCAGGCTGCATGGTTGAATGTTTGATATATCATGTCTCGGATATGTGCACACTCTTCAAGGAGTAAAGCAGCGTGGATCCTGAGGTATGTTTGGAATCAACAGAGCATCGGTGCTGTGGAATAATTCAACACAGAACATCCAAATTGATCCCAGGAGCAGACGTGTGTAGCCGAACAAGATACGGCAACAGGCATTATTATATTAGGACCATGTGATGCGGAGATAATGCCATTAACACCATTCTAGTAGTCGCATGATGAATATTAAAAGTTGCAGCAATAGAGAAACTCGCTACACGCATGTAACCATACATTTTGTGGGCATGCTGCAGTATTGAACAACCTTACATTACAAGCACTGGTAGTATTGGGCTGTAAAGCATGTCTTGTTGTCTTCTCCGCATGCTCTGCTCTCGAGAGCAAAGTTGATAGGAAGCCAAGGAGCAATGATATGCCGCTTAGAAATTACAATGTCGCCTTTCGCAACCTCTTCAATTTGTCATGCGAGTAAATGAAGCAATGCTTTTTTTTCCTTGTAGGAAGAAACATTGTACAGGAGCACCAGTTAAAGAGTCTATCAATGCATGTCTTCAATTTTGTAATACATTAATTCGATAGGGACTTATGGCTGGAAAAATAAAACTAAGCACAATCATATCGCATATTAAATGCGCAATTTCACCATGCCCCAGGTGATTGAACTAAGTATCATTTTAATGATAAGTACTGACAGGCCGGACGGAAAAAAAACGGAACAAAAGTTTTTTTTCCATCTATCGGGCTATTTTGATCATTTATTCCACATCTGCTTGCTGGTAACCATGCGTGAGACTGGTTTAGTATAATCAATGTATCTGCTATGTTGTGTCATCGGGGTTGGTAGGCTCATATTGCCTGAATCTGCGCGCTCTATTTAACACAAGATGGATTTTTGAGCAAAATTTTGCTAAATTGTGGTTCGCGAAGGTGGCAATTTTACCAAAGTGCAAGCTTTAACAACTGAAGTTCCTATGATAAATAAGGTCACTGGTATTTCAACATTGAAGAGCCAGTGTGGAAATTCGGACTACGCTCAAGTTTTCACCCCCTGGTATCGGTGACAATTATTACTGTCGAAGACATCCCGCTTGATAGGCAGACTTTTGAAATTACATACTTCCCATTTATTAAATCTCTACTGGAATGTAGTTGTCAAGTATGAAGTGATTGTACTAGACCAGACTAGTCTAGACTAGGCTAGACTAGAATAGACTAACCTAGCCTAGAATAGAATAGAATAGAATAGAATAATTTATTTCGGAAACACAGTCTCTGTTTGCGATCAAAAAATAATTATAAATGTAAACTTATGAGCTACAGACTTATGACTCACACACTTATAAGTCGGACGTATAAATTAAAAATAAACAAGTTGTGAAACCACCCTTTACCGTGGTACCTGCTGTATGTGGCCACCCCTTCCACCAAGAAAAAAAAGAAAAGAGAATCTTATCATGACAAACTGAGACTGATCGTGACAAACTTGAAACTATTCAACTAAATGCAGTTAGAATTGTTGTGGGTACAATGATAGTGAAAATTATACGGCAAAAGTTGGCAGCGCATCGTGAAAATGTTTATTTATGAAACATGTATAAAATTGTGAACAGCCTTATTCCTGATTATCTCTGTTCCATTGTAAGTCTTGAAAATTAAAACTAACGTTCCCCCGTAAAACAGTCGTCGATTTTCCTACATATCTGTGATTTGGATTCGGACTTTAAAATTTTGCTCAGTCATTCCCTCTTTCTATAATACATATTGAAAGTCCAACTAACGTTCCACCGTACAAAGTAAAAAATTGCAGTCACATGTCGGGGATGCAAATGCTCTCACTGTAATCGGTATAGATTTTGGGAGTATTGAGATTGCAATTAAAAAACTTAAAAACAGTAAAGCTTGTGGACCAGATTTACATAAGGAAGGAAACTGGGCATTACGTACGAACTATCTTGCGGTTACTATCACCTCTAATATGTACAAAGTGTTCACTTCGGTAATCGAAAGACAACTGATGTCTTATTTAGAGAGTTACGGGATCTTGGGTGAACTTCACGAAGCATACCGTAAGAACCGGCGGATTTTTTTATCTTAAAGGAATTTGTACTATGCGTAAATGAAAAAAAGAAGACATTTTAATATCGTATACATGTATCTTACGACTTAACGGAGACTCGTCTTTGTAAGCAGGTTAATGAAGACTTGGTGCAAGTTTATCGCAATAGTCGAAAAGTGGCCTGGACATAGGGGCCTACTACTCGGAGATACATAATACACAAAGGAACGCTGGTTTAGATCAGGCTTTTCGTAGCAATAACGATACCTGGTTATAACCATATATGAGATTGAGCCTTGGCAGGTATAAAATATCTTTTTTCAACATATTGACGACAGCTGTTCTCTATATTGGTATCGTACAATGAAAACATCTATATTTGGAAAAAAGTATCTTTTCAATATAATTGATTTCTGTGCCTCACAGTTGAAGTGCAAGGCACGCACGGGCTGTTTATGCATTAATGAAAAATTAGATCGATGGAGAATTTGTAACTCCAAATGTGAATTGTGTGAAAATGGTAAAGAAGACTTTGCTCATTTTGTATTATTATGCCCAGGCCTCAACGCCATAGGAATGTCATGTTACACAGAATAAGAAAGGAAATTAAGAAAATATGGGGCGGAAAAAGTATGGGCCCTTTATAGTAGCTCCTCTATATTGGGTAAACTGTGTCTGAATAGGAGACCATTGGTAACCCTTTGGTGACAACATTGGGGATCTATTTGACAAAATAAGCAAACAGTTTCTGCTTTAGGCGTGGCGCTTTAGACAAGAGTCCCTTGAGCCGACCTAAAACTCACTTCTCTGCTCCGCCCCCTCACGGAGTAGTGCACATGTCTTTCTGGGGGCAATGCCAAATTTCCCACTGCCCTGTGTCCTTAAGCGGCAGTCACAATCACGATAAACTGAAGTACGTCTTCTGTATTTTTAGTTACCAATTTTTAGAAGAATATATGTTACTGTTTTATTGAAATGTGTCTGACGCACCCTGGGTTCTACCATGCCGACGGTGCCCCGTTGTAAAGGGTTAGTTTTATTATTATTATTATTATTATTATTATTATTATTATTATTATTATTATTATTATTATTATTATTATTATTATTATTATTATTATTATTATCATTATTATCATCATCATCATCATCATCATCATCATTATACATGGGTATCGATGATACATGTGACCCTGTCTTATTGTACAAAAGGAAAATAAACTGTTTACTTTATGCAGATGACTTGATCTTATTATCTAGTTCATAAAAATGTTTTCAAAAATTGTGGGATAAACAACATAATTACTGTTTAGATTGACAATTAGAAATTAACATTAAAAAGTCAAAAATTCTAATTTTCAATAAAACAGGAAAAACTTTAAAACATACAGTTTAAAGTAGGAACTGAAACATTGGAATGTATACAAAAGTATGTCTATTTTGGTGTTGAAATTCCAGCTGATGGATCATTCAATGGCGTCGTTAACAGTTTATGTGATGACGAAAAGAATGCTGTTGGCATACTCAGAAAGCTATTTTCTGTTGGAGCAGTCAGCTATAAATTTTTCATCAATCTATTCCAAAAAGTTATCATGCCGATCTTTATGTATTCATATGAAATTTGGGGTGCTTATGTAGCTCTGCCATCAAGATATTTATTGAATGATGCATTGACAGGATACTTCAAATTGGAATATGAAAAATGTATATCAGTTTTCTCAAATATTGTTTAAGGCGTTCACAGGAAAAAAACAAAAAACAAAAAACAAACAATATTGTGGAAACAAAAGTTTATATTTTCCAGAAAATGTAGTTAAAAAGCGCCTACGTAAGATATTTCGTCAACAATGGAATTCGGCGATGAACAATAGTTATGGTCAAGATGAAAACTAAGAACGTATGTTAAAGTTAAAGGAGAATTAAGATTCGAAAGTTATTTACAAGTTATAAAAGATTTTGATATAAGGATAAACATTACAAGGTTAAGGACAAGTGCTCACAATTTGGCTATTGAAAAGGAAAGATATGGGCGACCATCAAAATTACCGTGGGGAGATAGAAAATGTAACGTTTGCAATACCCTCAAGGACGAACTTCACTTTTTAGTCAATTGTCATTTATTTCATGAACCCAGGCAAATTCTGTTCTGAAAATTACAATATATCTTCTTTGATTTTAACATTTATTCAGATCTGGAGAAATTAATATTTATCTGAAAACACAGGACTTTGAAATTATAATTAATCTAGGTATATTTATAAAAGTTTGTATACGAATTCGGGGAAACTCGTTGTAGAAATACCCTTTATGTGTATGCATGCGAATCACTGGTGTTAAAATTTGGCATCATCATAATTGAGTTGGTTTTGCAATCTGCACATTACTTATCACGTTGTATCTGTGTGTGTGTGTGTGTGTGTGTGTGTGTGTGTGTGTGTGTGTTGGGGGTGGGTTGTATTGTATCTTGGCAGAATGCTGCATTATTTGTTGCTGTACTCTACCGTGAATAAAGTTCATTTCATGAGTGTAATGAATTACCTATTGACACAAGGAACTCATTTTCTCTGCATACTAGTATATCTAAATTCTTTTTATCAGGCCTAGTCAATTTCGCCAATTGTACTATTATGGTGATAGACTTGCTGCCCTACGTACTTTTTTAACTTAGTGTTAAAATTCGCCTTATTTTTCATATGGTGCAAAAATGACATTACATTATTTCTTAGTCCAAATTATGTTATCACTCGTCGAAAATAGCAAACTGTTAAAATCTTTTCAATATGTTTTTGCATGCAGTACATTTTGTTTGCCGACTTGTTCATAATTTGATTATAGCCAACGTTTCTTCGGCTGTTCCAGAGCACATTTTAGAAAACCGAACGTTTTAGTTCAAGGGGAGTAGGTTAAAGGTTTATTTAGGTTTTGGTTTTTTTTCGTTTTTTTTTTTTAAGTTTTAGTTGCAGTTTTCTCTCTTGTGCTCCGCTGTCTGTCTTGGCTCTCGTCTTGTCATCATTGTATTGTAAGTATGCATAATAAGGGTGCTTATTCAGGTTTGAATTGACTACCATTGGATTATTCCATCTTACACCACATATGTGTCTGGTCTGTCCTGTGTCCTTCTCTTCTCCTACAAGAGGGTAATATGCTTCATTTGCCTTATTCTCAAAAGCGTTTTAAGGTTGACTGTATATATTGTAAGTTTTCTCAAGTAAAACATGTTTAAACTAAGGCATTACTTGGTCTGATGCATAAAACAAATAAAGGGACACAACAAAAGCATCCACAGAGGCAAGGTTTTCCAAAAGTAACCGCTTTCTCAGTTAGTCTGCTTGAACAGACTATGTGCCATTTTCCGTTTTGGATAATCCATGTATCAGTCTTTATGTCACTTGGTACACATTCAAACAAGCCTAGGGGTATAGAAATTACCGGCAAATAGTTGAAAAAATTACTTTTTTATGATAAAATGGCGTTTAACCACGCCTGTTTACTTGAGCCGGCCCATTATGCCCAGTCAACTCAAACCAACTTAAACAAATCCCTGTGTCAGAACAAAGGGGGAAAATGTACAATAGACTGGTAGCTGTTATAACACAGCACGCTCAGTTTGGGAAAACACTGTCTTATACCGAGAGATTTAGATCAGTGATCATTCAACACGGCGAATGACGACACTCAACAGTTTTCCAAACGACTTTAAGTTTAAGCGACATGTCATGCAATTACTCAAAGTTAAGTTTCTATTTGTGCGTCTGTTCGTGCCCAATGATAAATGGTAAAAACTCAGTAGAATGTGCACTCTACAAAATATTCAAGTGTCTGAGTAAATGCCGTCGTGTTTCTCTGTCCATCCTTCAGTCCAATCTGATAAAAATAATTAATTTTAATTCACTGAGTGAAAACTACCCCTTTCATCGGGGGGTTCATGTGGGCAGGGTACGACCCACGGTATTCTTTAAATTTACAGGAGCATCACATGCTTGCGTTGCACAGTTTTAGGTACGCAGATATGATATTTACTCATCATTGTTTATCTAAAGCAAAACAAAAAATGTATATTTGTCATATTGACAAAATGTCAGTTTCTACTGCAATATGTTCGACTCTTTCGAAAATTTTGCTAAAAAGTATTCTTTAAATTAACAGGAGCAACACACATGCTTGCGTTACACAGATTTAGGCACGTAAAACACCTAATATATTTATTCCCTAAATTGGCGGATTTGTTTGTTTTAGGCCCATAAAAGAAATATAAATTTCGTAATTTTGTGAATTTGCAGCCGCATTTTGAGTATCATCCAAAATGATTTGAAGATAATCTGCTTAGTAATTTATTTTCTAATTCTCTCATTACGCTGGCTCACTTCAACATGTCCAACTTGCGAGTAAACGCTCCAATTTTTTTTCTAATTTAGAGTGGTGAAATGTGTGGTGGCGTTCGCTTATGAAGAACATTTTCAGCCTTCTTTACGTTCGTAAATATCAAGGCAGCGACGAACTCCCTAATAATGGAATAGTCATGAGCCTAAGACACGAATTTTGACAAATGTGGAGACAAACTTACAGCTTAATGGACCAATATGTATTTGCATTACGGGAAAGACGAAACGCAGTGTGCATAAAGAGACTTGCATCCATAACATAATATTCATTTTTATTGCATAACTGACTTCCCGAAGAGGGCAATATAGGATTGAAACCACACGCATTATTGAATTCAGTCAAAGGTGGAACCTATTTCCAATTTCACAAAACACGCCTCGCGACATAAAAATATATTCCAACTCATTTGCCTTGTAACCAGAGTTCATTTGACAACTTCAATGCAAAAGAATTAAAGTGCGGTGCAAAAATGTAACTGTAATAATTTTGCTGCGACTTTGATATGAAATTTAATTTACATTTTAGGTTCTTTCCCAATGGTTTTAAGTCTGTGACCACAGTATGCTGTTCTGGTTCTTGGAGGTTTTTTAGCTGGACAAATAAGTTTGAGCAACATATATACAGCTGGAATAACTACAAGGCTGGAAATATCAAGCATTCCATTGTAACATTGTTCGTCTCCGATGGTCGCAACTATGTAGTGGTAGTAAAGTTTTAGATGGCCTCACGTCACTTTGAATATGTGTACAGTCAAATGATTTTGTAATTACATAATGTGGTGTGAAATGTGTTGGGTTTGAATTGCATGTTAAAGTATCCCTAGCATGATTTAGTTTAGTTTAAACATATTTATTTCAACTGGATCGCCCTATAGCACATCAAGATGTCACTAATCGGGGGGGGGGGGGTTCCAGAACATGGAGTGACACACAATATTACAAAACACATAGGACAAAGCATGAACTAGGTTACACAATTAGTAAAGAAGCTGTATACATGTTTCAGATTTCTACCCCACATACAAAAATCAAAATAAAAATGTCACCAAGATGCAAAACAAAGAAAGCTAGTTCACTACCTGTTGCAAAACAAAGAAAGGTAGTTCACTACAGGTAGAATGCACACATATACGCCCCTTGTTCACAATAATACAGACCATTGGTAGGGAATTTCATATAGGACCCTCGAGAAATAAATTTGTGTAAGTCAACGACTAACGCAATTGAAATGGCTGCTTATGCATAACAGAATTAAAATATGAAGCGTCTTGTGTCTACGGTATATCTGTGGAAAGCCTCACAAATGTGTATTTTGAGGGGAATGGACAATTGTTCGCTACCAAAGAGAAGGATATGAGCTAGACTGTCACTCGCTGTGTGTATAATCAGGTTCGGGTGGACGCCGGGAACAATAATACGCATGACGGAGTTGCCAAGTTTAATTCTGTAAGTTGAATACATTGGACTTGCCTCCTAAGCAGACTTTCTTGGGGCGATTTACTATGTTAGCCGCCAGCGGGGGGTAGTAGACCGCCAAGAACGGATGTTTAGCAGGCAAACATTGGACAAAAGAACAGAAAATGATGCAGATCTTCGGTTGTGTAGGAACAGGAACATGTAGGTGCTGGGATGATGTTGTCTTTAAAAAGATTAAAGTTAAGTCTCGAGAATCCAAGACAAAGCTGGGTATGACAAATGTTGGCAAATCTGTGCCCTGGGTATAGTAAACAGGAACATAATCCACTGCTAATAGAGTTGCTTTCAATTTTGATTTGAATATTTGGAGGGAAATTGGGTCTCTTATGTCAGAAGGAAGATTGTTCCACAGCTTAATAGTGTCAGGAAGAAAGGATTTGTCGAAGCGATTAGTTTTGCAATTAATGGGACGCATGGAGCTAGTATGGCGAAGGTTTCGAGCATTAATAGTTGGAGGAATTGGTTGAGTGATTTAGCATAGATTCTGAAAAAAGTAAAGATTTCACAGTGTACTGAAGAGATGCCAACTGCCTCTCATCATCAGGGACATTACCTGAAATTAGCTGAAATTTTGGCCAATTTACAGTGTGTATACCTCATAAAAATTGAGTATTTGCTGCTATATTCTGCATGAATTAGTTTGTGCCCCTGGTGGCCTGATAACTTGTCCCTGCAATCACACTTTGAATGTTGGCAACCCTGATACTGCACCAAGACGGCCAATTACTATCTCCAGGTAGGCCATGTCGCGGTGGAATGAAATTATATTTATGTTGCAATGTATAATAGGTGTTCGGGCAAGCATCTCGGTCAAGTTTCTAATTCATCTTAAATAAAATGTAATTTAAATAAAAGTGGCTACTAGTTCATTTCTAAATGTTGTTTTTAGTGAAAAAATACAAACAAACAAAAAAAAAAAAAAAAAAAAAACCCACAAAAAAAAAAAAAAAAAAAAAAAAAAAGGAACAATTGAAATAAAAGAAAAGGTATCAGATTTTAAATATAATCACTGCGGTGTAGTGTCTGGCCACTCTGAGTATACTGTATGGACATGGGTGGAAAAATTGTTCATATGTATATCAGACACAGTTATGCAACACTTATCCTCATGAGAGTGAATCAGCAACATTCTTGGGGCCCTCTGGGTGCGTCAAGCGAAGTTTTGAAAGAAGGGGATATAGAATTCTTCATGACAAAAAGAGAAGCAGAAGAACACTTTGTAACATTTTGATGGCAAAGAGGAGCCGACCTGCGCATACGCATTACATGTCTCGGGGGAACAAAACGTAATCTCATTTCTTATAAATTGGGAAGTTGGAAGTCATGATAACCTAAAGGTCCTCATCAAAATATGTTCGATGACAGTTTTTTTTTCTTCTTTTTTTTTCTTTTTTTTTTTTTGTTTGTTTGTTTTTTTTTTGTTTTTGTTTTGTTTTTTGTTTTTATAACGCATAGGGAATCAATCAAATTGGGATTGTTACTATTCCTGACGGTTGGCCGCCATTCACGAGCAAGACAAAATGATGATTACTTTGGAAGCAACTCAGCTGCATGGAGTTCTGTACCGGAAAAATCAACTCCTTTACCAAAATTTTAATTTTTTCAATATGGAAGTGAAATTTGGCATCCTGCAATATTTATATAATATATATGTCACATGTACACCTCTAAACACCCAAATTGCTATTTTTTGTGATGTTTTTGAACATGTTTAATAGCAGACATGATTGTTAAAAATTGTTTGGCTAGCTTACGTATGTCCAAGCATAAGAGTGATACAAGTATGCAGGTGGCAAAGGGCAGCCTTTACCTGCTCAGACAGGAGCTCGAATGCTGTAATTCAGACCCAGACTTTAAGACCAACATATTGTCCTGCCACAATGTTATACAAAGTTAACAGCTTGTGTTTTTGATCCGCAAAGCAGAATATCTACGTTGTAGGAAACACGACCCAGCTGTGCAATTTTATATGAATTGTTACAAATACAAAATTACGAAAAACCTGACAGCCAGCGCTTTTATGTGAATAATGGTATTTCAATATTTACCATTATTATTGGAGAAAGGTAATTATTTTGGGAAAATAAGGGTATTTAATTTAAAGTAAAAAAAAGAAAACATCTAGTGGTGTTTATGCCATCAAAGGACTAACATAACAAAAATACATGACTATATTAGTACATACATATAGTGGAAAAGAGTGTAAGACATAATGATCATGCAATGAACTTATCTAGACTTTGAGGATATTGAATGATAGGCTATCAAGAGATATTTACATATAGGCATTATCACATCGATCCCGGGAGTACGTGATCAATTCATATTAAATACTTGACTCAACAGCAAGTGGAGCAGGTTTGTTCTTATTTGATCAAAGGCTGCTCATCCTAATTGTTGAACAATGGGAATATGTGAAAGGGACTTTATGACAATATTTGATGTGAAAATGAACATGACGAAGGTAGATGGGAGTTGGAAAATTAGGCATTGTTACGTTTTCAGTCAATTATGTACATGACAAAGTGTGACAGGAGTGTTGGTTTGACTGAAACGTGGAAGTGGTAGGGCCTGAACTGTAAACAATGTATTATCTCAAAAGAACTGAATAAGCAGTAGAGTGCATGTATGGACTAGAAACGTACAATCTGGAGGGAAATAGCAAAGTGGCAGAATATGTAGCATGAAAGTACACGTTGTTTCTAGGGAAATGTGAACCGAAATAATTCGAACTGAGTAAGGGTGATTTTAAAGCAAAATGAGAAAGTGTCATAATGAGAAGAGGCATACCTGGGAGTTAAGCTTAAAGTAATCATATGCGAAGTGCGCGAAGTATTTTACCTGATACCATCAGATTCCCGGTACTTAACATTTGTCGAATGTGAAATTGTCTTTCTTTTGTTAAATATGATCGACCTCCTTTCTCCTCCTTCTATGCTAAACATAGCTCACTGATACTGCGGCAGCAGTTTTAAATATTAAAATAGTGTGATGTTCCCAATATGTTTCCATGCATTAATTTTGTTTTTGATATAGTTCGCATGTAGAGATGCCAGCATACAGCATTTTAAAGCATTTGCGACTAAACGGTTAGCATCTATTTGACTATGGCCTGCTCATTCTCACAATATCGAGATTCGTTCAGCTTGTTAACATTCTCACTGCGTTGAAGAAAGTTTTACAATATATTTTGCATTCTTATGCAAACTTAAAGCCATATTTGCTGCTCGCAAAAAGAGGAAGGCTGGCTGATCTTCAACATGTTTCAGAAAAGCAGAGTAATACATTAGCTGAAGTAGACGACTTCTTTTTTTTTTCGCATTCACACACGTGTTTTTACATTATAAAATATTGTAAAATCGTTTCATTTTGACAATAGTACGGTAGGAAAATAGATAGGTAAACCGACCAACCGACCGACCGACCGACCGACAGAGAGACAGACAGATATATATATATATATATATATATATATATATATATATATATATATATATATATATATATATATATATGTATATATATATATATATATATATATATATAGAGAGAGAGAGAGAGAGAGAGAGAGAGAGAGAGAGAGAGAGATGGAAGGATGGGTGGGTGGATGGGTGGATGGACGGACATCTCTACTATGATACACTTATGTAGAAAAAAATGGCCCATATTTATAAATATCAAACCCAATAATGACAGCAAAGAGATTCCAGAGTTACCAAAGCATCAACATTCATCTTCCAATACCAATGTGAAGAAACAAATTTCATTCCTGACTTGAGACAGGCAGTCACCCACAAAAGCCAACTGGTGGTTTTAAACCGGTCCTCTCAACCCCCGAAATATTCTTCATTAAATACAGACTATACTGTTTCCAATATGTACAGGCCCAACCACTCAAAATCCAAATTTTAATACTTCTGATAAAGGAGAATTGGTAGGCCTATCACTATTTTGGTTCTTCTGACTAGTTCGTCACCTGAGTTTAAAGCAAAAGTAGAAAGTAGGCCTATAAGTTTTTTTTTATATCTATGAATCTGGAATATTATCTAATTAATAAGCTAAGTGATTGAATCACTGTTATAGAGTATCAAATGCAAGGAGTAGACTTCTACAAGTCCCTCACTAAACGATTGAAGTTCTACAGACGGACGTCTCTACTATGATGCACTTATGTAGAAAAAACATGACCCATATTTATAGATGTCAAACCCAACAATGACAGCAAAGAGATTCCAGAGCTACCAAAGCATCAACATTCATCTTCCAATACCAATGTGAAGAAACAAATTTCACTCCTGACTTGAGACAGGCAGTCACCCACAAAAGGCAACTGTTGGTTTTAAATCCTCTCAACTCCCAAAAAGGGGACAGACAGATGGACGGACGGTCGGACAGACATGGCAGACAGACAGACAGACAGATAGACAGACAGACAGACAGACAGACAGACAGACAGATAGATAGATAGATAGATAGATAGATAGATAGATAGATAGATAGATAGATAGATAGATAGATAGATAAAACACACAGAAATAAAACATATCATATGTAATTTAAGTTGTGAAGCAGCGCACCTAACTCTTTTGGTCAAGTGCGACTATTGTCACATTTATTTATCATTATAGTAACTCAAGATTCAAATTCCTTATTGAAGGACCTCCCACACGCCCGGGGTATATTTAGTAGTTTCAACTGGAAAATAGCATGCCAGGTCAATGGTGTTCCTTGGCGCATTGAACGCATAGCACGCCAGAGAAAGCTGTTGACTGAGTCAAAAATGAGGCACTGAAAGAGTTAAATAGGATCGACTACAATATATAAGCATTTTGTTACAGACTGGAAATTGGACAACAATATTGAAGTGTGGACCAAACTTTAATTTGAACATGTCCATATGCTTATTACAGTTTTTAATCTTGATAGTTAATTGTAAGTGACAATTTATTTGAATGTGTCCTGTCAATACTTGATTGATGGGTAGCGCTTAGCGTAATGAACATGAATACATTTTGCTACTAACCCCTCTTAAGGGCATATTTCGTGACTTCCAATTCTTTTAAACCTCATGCAGTTCATTTGCAACTCTGCGTGTGTGTGCATCTGAATTTACAATATATTATCAAAGGGCATTTAATGTAAATCTAAGGATTTTAATCAGGGCAACAAGGTAACCTATTCGGCTGAACTGTGACATATATACCATTTCAAGAAGAATTGATCTACACCCTGGAATCGGTCTTCCCCAATACATAGCCAGAAATTATAACCGAAACAGTTAAACCAGGATCAGTTCGATCAGAATACACTCTTTCACAGAAATTAGAAAGTAAAAACAATATACTGTAATCAGTTATAGTAGAGGTAGAGTACGTTAATAATGATCTAGGTTCATATGTATCAGGAAAACGGTGTGGGTCTACTTTCTTCTTTTGCTGTCAAATCAGCCGACTGACAAGTCACGAGGATCAAAATGTGGCAGACCTCCTTTTTCTCTTTTTATGTTTTTAAGTGATAAATTTTGAGTTTTAACGGCTTATGTCTGTATGTTGTGAAAAAAATAGCATCTGCATTTAGCGAAGAATCTATTTCAAACGTTAAGAAAACAGGTTTAAAATTTGCAGTTACCTTTAACATATTGAACTCATCATCTGGTTTTCTCTTCCTTTATCAGTCTTCACTATGACATAAAATCAGTGGCTGCTTCTTATGACCACCCATGTGCGCATTTGACGATACGGATATTGTTCTCTTTTTATTTCTTTCACATCAATCAGCCAGACATCCTCCCTGCAGTGGTACCATAATCATATCAAAGTGATTGGACTTCCATGGACGAAAAGCTTATCTTGAAATTCAGTCTCACTGCATATCAAAGTAAATGTTTTGCTGTGAAATTTTGTTGTTTGTTATCACCGGCGGATCGGGGGGGGGGGGGTCGACCGGATTCCCCTCTGCGATGTAAACATATAAAAATGGAAAATAAAATAAAATAAAATAAAACACTTTAGCACTAAATCAAACAGTTTGACCTATTACCGAAGCTTTCAAATTAACTGTAGTGTCTGAAAGCGTATCTAAACATATTCGATCTTTAAACAGTCCATGTATTTATATATAGTCGTTACGTATCAATACACACTCTGTGTGCTTTTGGTGATTAAAATGCTATATGTTACATCAAATTCTTGGTGTACGCAATACTGTACCTCATGCTACTGATGTTGCCATTATGGTTATGACTTTTGCTTATTTTGTTTTCAAACCAGCGTTAGATCGTCAATTCAGTAACGCATAATTATAATAGATGAGGCCAGTCATTTCGCCTTTTAACGTATCCTGATATGTATCCCTGTAGTTTCGTTTGGTACAACTTCTCTTTATCTTTTGTTTTTTAGTGTATGAAAGTATAATTTTGGAATTGTCTTGTCTTAACCCATCAGTTTGGGGCACATGTCAAAATGTCAAGGAACTATTGCATTAATTGTAAAGAACTATTGTGCTAATTGTTAAATATAGTGAAGCAGAAGGAAGCTCTTTGAAGTGGCTCTCTTTTTAATTTGGTGTATTCAAGCATATCATCCAACAAAAAAAAAAACAGGGAAAGCAAGGTCCATGTCTTCAAAATACTATGAAGCTTAACGGTGTCCCTTAATTTGTTCTTAGCTGCATGAGGTGTAAAATTATGAGACTGCAAAGTTAACATTTGTTAACTTGCATTTCCAAAACTTCAATTTTTAAAATGGAAGACATATCCCAATCTCGGGCTAATAAGGACAATTTTGGAGGACACTTTTTCAGTTCATGGTGTTTGGAACAAGAGACCATCATTTTTAAAACTTCAGACTGGATTTTACTGAGAAAAAGATAAATTCAAAATACGTGTCCTGCTATGTCTAGCTCTTATATGTTGGCATATTTGTTCAATCAACAAAACATTTCGTTGATCTATATGAGCACCAATTGATAGAGCGAGACTATCCAACATCAACACTGTATACTTCCATCATGCTACACCAAAATTTAAAAAGCAGCAAAAACGTATATGCATGCCTACACCTTTGCATCTCAATACCTTAAAGTTAATTTTTTACTTTAAAGAGTTTAACTGACAAAGCTGATAAAATTATTAGATCTTTGTAGTTCTTGTCTGGTTTGGTTGTATCGGTTCTATATGGTTTGGTTTTCAATACATAATTTCATGCTAGAGGCAGTACAAGGAATCATAAGGATACAAAAAACCTTTTTTTTTCAGTTTTATAAATGGTATTTGCATCCACTGGCATCTCAAGTTTAAGAAGCAGAGCTCGCCAAAACGAAGACTTGCACTGCACAGATTTGATTGTTGTAAATGCACAAACATGTGTAATGAACCAACTCGAACGAAATAACTGCAGTCATTATGTTGTCGAATGAGTGGGGGCAGAGGACACCAGAAATGTTGAAGCACTGACCCTGCCATCCTGTTACACATTTGGGACTTGTTTAACTCCATACACCATACCCTGAAAGGAAATATGAAAGCTAAAGGGAACGCCCAGTTTAGTGAACTTTGTGTGTCCAAATTGTCCATGTAAGCATAGTCTCAAATGCCAGGAAAACGAGTCTGAGAATATTGATTTTTCAAAATTTCCGGGGGAAGACCCCCTCCGTCAGCTTCCTGCCTTTGGCACTTGCAATTCGAACCCCCCCCCTTTTTAGAAAGTCTGGATCCGCCCCTAGTCATGTACAGGTGACTGCCTGTCGCAATTCAGGAATGACATGCAGTTCTTCATATTGATATCGAAAAGATGAACGGTGATGTTTTTCTAACTATTGAATCTCTGCTTTTTGCTATTTTTGACCCTGTCCTCATTGTTCAGTTGTAACTTCTGAATGTGGTCATGTTTTTGTGAACAGTTATGTATTGCAGCCAGGCTGTACATGTAACAATACATTGTCCTCTGGATACACCCTTACACGTCAATCAGGATGTCTGTGGCACTGTCGTGAGGTTACACACACCATGCATATAACCATACCTTGTAATCCGGTTATAACTATATACATTGCAATGAGCATACAAAATATAATTCTGTATATTTTGAAGTGTACGCAATACAAAGGTTCGTGGACTCCACGAGCGTTTTCTTTATTGACTCCAGTTCTCAAAATTTAGCATAACTTTGAGGTTTACAAAAACGTTCAATATGAATGTCGACAAAATTATACGTCAAATCTCTGTGTGCATCAAACCCAAAACTTGTGTAGCTAACGTGCTCATAGTCTTTATGGTCACAAAAGCAGCGAACTTGAGCACAGGAAGTGAGAGAGACTATATCTAGGCTTTTGCATATACATATGCATATACATGTCTGCCTGCTGAAACCTAATTTTGAAAAAAAAATACTCTAAAATACAAACACGTCTGGGATAATGAAATAAATCATGTCTCACAGTTATAGTCGGTTTTTCAAGGTTTCACTTAGTCTGATATTAGATGTGTTTTCTGAGCAGCATTTCTTTGTCAATAGTTACACCTAGTTTGACGTTCTACGCAATTCTTTATCCGCAAAAGAGGTTGGATCAATATTGAATATAGGTGCATTAGCAAGCTTGGACACCGCTGTCTGGCTCCAACATTAATGGTATTAACTGGCCAAAAGTATTCTACTATGGATGAGTAAAAAGTTTTCAGCACAATCAAATTTTAGACAATTCTACTAAAATTTGGGTTGTAAATTATGTCTCGAGACTATGTCTCGGCCAATAGTCATTCTGGGACACCACACCTCTCGGGTACAGGGATTTGGACTATTGCCCAGTAGAACAGGCAATATTTGTATAATATTGTCTATGAATATATTTTGGACCTAGAGTACATAATAAGATGAAGAAAGTAACTTTCCAATGCTCTTTGCTGCCTTAACATAAATATTAACACAAGGCCATTTTAAACAAAAGTCACACAGAATACATTTTAGCCTAAGGAGGAGGACAGAAATAAGGTTTCTGTGCGGCGCACCTTGCTTTGAACCCTTAAAGGACATTGAAAACCCGTTAATGTAGCGCTCTGTTCTTAACGTAAGGAGGGATAAAAAATTTTGCTCTTGGCTGGAATTACTATTTAAAATACCTGTGGTAAATGGAATTTTGCACTTCATTTCTGAGACACAAGCAACACGACAGCGCAATTTCCTTTTCCGTTCACTTTATTACGAAATTAGAGGTTAACATAGGGGCAAGTGCCATTGTAATTGAGTTCCTATAAAATCACGTACATGGCGAAATAGCCCTTCTTAAACCCTGGAAGTCACATAAAGAACATAATCATGGACGAAAGTTACGGTGCTTAAAAGTTAACAGTGCGCGCCACGACAGACGTAAGAATGATTTTGTATGTAATATTATTTGCACACGCCGATCGTCTGCGACGCAAGGAAAGAAGTTACACCAAAATACAGCCAATGAAAAACCAATATTATTTCCACTGAACACTTGCAGCGTACAGAAATCATGTAGGACTCGGCCAATGGAGGTGGAAAGCTCTCACTCGTTGGCAGTCTACCAGTTATGACAGTTTATGGCTAGTTTGTTAAAATTATAAAGTTGGCTTTGTGTCAGCCTCAATTCATTTCTGACAGAACATTTATATTGTTATACAAAATTCATTAAAAGTGAGAATTGACGGTACGAGACGGGCTGCCATGATGTGGCTCAGCCCACGAAGTCTGATTCACACAAGACTTCCTAAAACTTTAAAACTTTTTATCTACACGTCCGATATATTCCATATAAATTGAAATGTATACTCGCTGAACCTCTTGCACCTAGCACACTACAACGCAAGCATCAAAGAGATATCTAGGATAAAATCTTGCGAAACATCGGTGGCTCCCATGATTCGTGAGGATTTAAACTGTATGTGCTACAAACGTAGTAACTATGTAAATAAGGATCTAGTGAAACACATTCTTGTCGCTATGCAAACCTTTTGGATGATTCGCATCGCTGAAAGGCGTTTTTAAAAAAATATAAACAAAAATCAACAACAGCAACAAAAAAAAGGTATGCAAGGTCGGAACGACAAATACCAGATTAACTTTATGTACAAATTTCACATGGAAATTATTTTTTTTTCTTTTTGGTGTCCCGGTGGTACATAATACCACACTGGATATTATGTCACTCGAGGTTATATCACTTGCAAAAACTGATCTGCAAACCTTCAGTGAACTGACAAATACTATCATAAAATATTAATTGCTGAAATGTTAATCTAAATATGCGAGGATTATTTACCATAAATCGTTTTAAAATTAACTGTGCTACGATGAAACATAAACAAAACGGTCCATCTGATAGCTGAATGTGTTGTCATATAAAATACTCGCTATCAATACGCCTTGTCATCGTTGTTGACTGCGTCAATTAATTCATTTTCTAATTTAAATATAAGGTAATCTCCTATAGGACCCGTCCTCGTTGTGCTTTGCGACCAGGTCTGGCCCCGTTTCATAACATGACAGTTTTAGCATACAAATGAAAGAATTATATAGAAAAAAGCCACTATATTGCAAACACGTTAGTTGTGGTCATGAACGGATATTGACTTCTGTCGTGTACAGATTGTCACCCTGTGTACGATTAGATTTCTTGATTTTTCAATCAAAGCGGACACAGTTTTAAAATCAAGTAATATATAGCAAAGACGAGCTAGTTATACTGTGGTCGTCTTTTTGCATTTTGAGTTGTGGCGTAAAAATAATGCGTCCTAAGAATGACAGCAAATATTGCATTCCATTTGAATTTTTAGGGGCCACACCAACATGACGAAGGTACAAATGGTCCTATCTACATTTCATTACCCAAGAATATATTTCTTCTATTCTGAGTAGAATACGCAAAATCCATATCTGGCCAATCATTGTAACTGACTCCACAGTGTAACCGCTTATCGTCCCATACTCTTAACAGCAGAATATGCCTGCAAGTATCAGCAGTTAAAAGTCATTGTATGTCTTATGTGTAGAACTCTGGCGTTAGAATCGGCAAGACAGACATTGTTTGCAATGTTATCTGTACAGCGTCCGTAAAAGCCTGTCACGTTGGTTTTTGTCACTTTCTTTCAACATATCCTTTTTCGTCGCCATTAAAAGTACATTGCCTTAAAAATGTCAATAATGATAGCACCGGCATTACACAAGATGGGAAGGTGCAACTACATCACTTTAAGGTCACATAGATTAAAAATGAGTAGCATTTAACGTAAACTCAAGCATGACAACGATATGTGAAATATGGGAAATCTTAGCATGAAGGGAGCTATGGTTGATTTACACAGGCTGAAGCTACATGGCCACATTTCCATTATGACACTAATATAACAAAAGAAAGTGACATAATAGACATAGATATAGCAGCATGAAAGAAGTTGTGGGGATTGAGCATTGTGGTGTTTCTGCATGGGCATCATCTTTCGGCACGCTGGAGTAATATCTGTCTGACCAGAAATTGGATGTTCTCTCCGATCAACATCCGGAACCGGTTCCAGCCGTGCGCACTATGTACACACCTAAGAAGTACGAACACAAACACGTGCCAACCCGGTGGCAGGTGGCCTGGCGTGCAAATTCCTTACGCCTGTCCTGATCACGTGACTGGCGAGTGCTGGTCTCCACGGATGATAATGAAGCCACGTAACATGAGTTCGGATTCATTGGAGAAGATAGAAGCACCAATAACATGCGTTGAAAACCACAAATAAAGATGGAAAGACTAAACGAGAGTACTTGTCTATTTTATTAACGTCCCGTACGGTTGGAATCCTCTGACGTAGCTCCTTAGCCTTCTTTTTTATTGTGCTTAAAACCCGTTTTCTTTTCTGGAGACTACCGACATTCCTTTTTCTTAATAATTGAGTATGTCCCCCACGAATTGGGTATGACGCCCGTGGAACAGTTGTAGCCATCCGGAAGCTGGGCGTCACTTTCATACTTTCTTCATTTTCAAAGTTATAATTTTGTCTATTGCGTAGACTTAAAATAGGAGACATTCTAACTTCTTGCAGCTCAATGGCTTCATTCTGAAAATGAAAACATCAGTAACATTAGTAATAATAAAAAAGAGTATTGATGATGATGATGATGATGATGATGACGACGACGACGATGATGATGATAACTATTTGCATTATTATCAAACCATATATTACACATTCTGATTCTAATAAAAACTTATTGAAACATGACCCGAATAGGTATCGACTACGATCGTTTACAACTTCGATCTTACAGATAACTAGCCAGCGTGCTTTTATAAAGATTTATTTGTTGCACCCAATATATGGCTCCACAATGCCTCTATGTCGCAACTTCCAGTCAACAATAATACCAGGGGCCATAATCTAATTATCAGCGTGGTGTGCCCGAATAATCTTGTTTTCTATTTGAAATTTGGCAATGAAGGAAAGCTAGATGTGTTACTTAATTGCTTGTGGCGTTTCATTAATTACAACACGAGATATCAAGTTTGTTTTCCTTTTTCACATGTTTATACGCAACATTGAAATTTAAAATGTGAGCAAAACTACATATGAGCTGTTCCACAACGTACAGGGTACATAACTGTGCCTCTTTTTACTAAACCGATAGGTTCTTTTGAAACATTGTCAGCTAATACATTTTCTCTCACGTAAGCGGCCTATTTAGTAAAATTGACAGCTGGGTTTTATACTGTTCTCGTTTGATAAAACAGAACTGCGGAACCCATGATTTACGGGCGTGAATGTTGCACTCAATTGGTAAGTATATATCACAATTGATACAGTTCGAAGATTTATTTATTTTCAAGTGAATTACATAAAATTAATGTACTTATGGTGTAATACTTCGACGATCTTCATCAAAATGTAATATGTATAATAAATTTAAACACATACTTGATAATCATGCTCCTCTTGTTTATATTTTTGGTTTGCTTCTTCTTTCATCTTTTTTCTCTTCTTTTTGGCTCTGGCACCCCAGTAGGTGTAATTAACAGCGGCGTATTCCAACAAAGCCGCAAAGACGAATACAAAACACATAACTAAGTAAATGTCAATAGCTTTGACATAAGAAATGCGGGGCAAGGAGGAGCGCACGCCAGTGCTGATGGTCGTCATGGTCAGCACAGTTGTAATACCTGCAATAACAAGAATGCACTTCATGAGAAAAAGGGCACCACAAAGCACCAGTGCAGTTATGATACATGCAATGACGGCCCGGGCCCGCTTCGCCAGCAACTTTATAAAGCACACTCCGTAATCGTGCTCATCCGATGTGCAATGACCGAAACATAAATCCTGTGCAAGTTAATAAATCGTGAAGAAAGGACACAGGTGACCAGAGTTTATACATAGCAAGCTTAAATTGCAACTGTTTTAGTTGAAAGTTGTTAAGCGTTTGATACATTTTGATTTTGGCCGTAAATTATATTAGTTACAGTGCAGTTTAATAGATTTACGTGCAGTTTGATTTATTCATTGTGCAATTAACAAGCACTGTTGTGGACATGATGAGATCATCTAAATGTCAGTTAACCTCAAAAAATAGCAGGCACTGCCCTAAAAAAGCCCTCAACCGCAAACTTTCTATTATTATGTTTTTTCGGTTGCACCAAACTGGGTATGAAAGTGACAAAAGTTGACCCTGTGACATTTAAAACAATGTCAAGTTCACTCATTTGCAACCATGCCCGGGTATTGCATACGACGGACACGCACACCAAGTGTGCCTTGGCCAGACTTTACTATTTTTATGTCATCGCGTTGACATCGATTGTTGACAGACAGACGACATTATGACGACAGTACCCTTCGGCCAAATATTGCTGAAAGGTAAAAGAACTATATTTTGGACAATTGAAAATGGTTGAAACTCCCTTATACAGTCAAAGGACTTGCAGAATTAATAATATTTTGGATGTGGGCCATCACTCTTACGACTTTGAAATAATATTAGAGGTGCATGTTCTCAACTATAAGAAAAAAAGCAGTTTATGGAAATGCCTTATTGTGTGAATGTAAAAAAAAACCACACATACTATATCAGCACTCTGGGTCTTAGGTCAACTGCCCCGCCCTCCCCTTTTGTGTGTGTGTGGGGGGGGAGGAGGGGGTTTGCTGGCTCACAGGTCAGAGTTTTGGACTTTATATTTGGCTACATAATACAAAATGAAGGTCAAGGATTTGAATCCCAAAGTAGGCTGACAAAAATACGCTTTTTCATATTATTTGATAATGCTGGATTGTTTTTTTTTTGTGCTGTAGGCCATTGCTCAGACTTTGAACTTATACTATCGGTGTATTAACTTACACATTGACAGTCCACGGAAATGGCCCATTTAAAAAAATAAAAATAAAGCAAGCCACACATGCAATAACAGCACCCTGCGTCGTCGGTCAACCTTTTTGTGGGATTGTCCCGGTGGCTCAGACGTCAGTGGTAGGCTTTACGTTTGGCTATGCGATGGTGGCAAAGGTTCAGCGTTCGAATTCGTCAGAGGACTTGCATAAATAATTTTTTTTTTCATGATTTGATAGAAACTTTTTAATTTTTTTTTTGTGCTGTGGGCCATTGGTCCCACTTTAAAATAACATTTTAGTTGTGTGTATGAGGATTCGAATCCCACAGTAGGGGGGGGGGGCAAAAATTGTCGTATTTTTAGTATCAAACTGGTGCAGGATCTAAATTATAACCATTTGCATTTCCCTGCATCCGTATGCCCTCCTTATCAAAGGTTGGGACACTTGATATCTACGCGGTTGCGCTGGCAACAGACATGGCCGCAATTCTTTATTTTTTTTCGTCCATATGGCCCCGCAAACTAAAAAGAAGTTAATTTGAGATTATCAATTGCTGACTCTACTGCCTTCTCTATGGTAATTTCTATCTTACACTTAATTCTAAAGGAACAATGATGGGTGACAGAGGAATTTACTGTGATACCTTAAAGCTCGTGAAATATATCTCAAAACAACAGGTTTCTTTTACGGTTTGGCTAAATATGTTTTTAGCTTACTCGAAACTAGTTGTCTCCTACTAAAATTCTTATAGTAAATTAAAACGAACAATCCTGTTCATTGTCCATTACCACAAAATAAGTAGCTTTATAGTTTCGTATTTCAAGTATAATGTTATAAAACATGTATACATATATATTCGATTAAATATTGCTCTATGCTGGATATTATTGCAGCTTTGCAGCTAGCAGATTTAAATAAAATGGTTACGTTTGTCAAAACCTATGGATTATATAACTGTCCAAAGGAATTTTACTTCATATGTACAAGTAAACACACCGAACACCGCAGTATTGCATGATTACAAAATTGGGATTAGTTTTGTGAGACAATCAAATCAAAATTTCAGAAACACAACAACCCAATGCGTCACTTTCACCTTTTTATAACAAAAAAATCCATATTACATTTCAGATCGCGCAAATATATATATTACACGTAGAGACAAAACGTACATATTAAAACCAATACTGAATGACAGAAATACCGGCAGGAAAAGGTTTCAGATTAAAAGCAGGAAAACTTAAAGGCTGCACCATTTCTGATTGACTGAAATATTAATGTGCACAACATAGTTTTATTTTCCAAATGGCAAATATTATCTACGCATACGTTAGAGCAAGCACTTGTTTTAACAGATACGATATGTATCGTTACGGTACCGTGAAAAATAAAGCAACCTGCAATAAGCAAATGGACTGGTCAGTTACAGAATATTATAAGAAGCACACTGCCAACGTCTTTGGGAAATTCGAAATTAACTAATTTACTGGCAACGCAAATGCCAGTAAATGACTATATATTAACAGTACGTTTAATACATTAACTTTTGAAGAAAGTTTCCAAACATGGGACTCCGAGAATATTATCATTCACAGGTAACTCGCTGGCAAAAATACAAAGAGGCACCAAGATCAAATTTTAGCGAAATCAGTGTTACATTTTGTAGAAAACTACTCCATTATTTCTGCAAAATTATTGTTTTGACTAATATTTTGCTGTGAAAATGGCCTAAAAGTGAGACTCTAAAGTGGTTTTAGGGACTATTGGTCAAGAACATTTAATTTCCCTGAATGAAGTTATACTCCTTCATTTTATAAGGTCATGGAAGACAAGTTATATAATAATGACTCTAGTATAATAATCGTCAACTGAATACTGCGCACATGGCACGTCATTGTCTCTACCTACTGAAAGCACAAATACTATTTCTGATCATCATTCAACACCAACAAAAATGACTCTCGGGATGAATGACAAACTCCACTTTACATTTCGTACATTGTAAACTAGCTGAGGAAACTTTTCAACCTATTGGGCCTGACAAAAGTAGGCTCTGACACAGTGATATGTATGATGGGATTATACATAGTGTGACCTTCATTCAGTGCTGACAAATTGATAGAGACAGAAAGTCCAGACCATAATGTAGGCCTAACATATATTACAGGGTTGGCCAAGCGTGAATTTTGTTCATTCAAATCTGTATGTACACAATACCGTAGTATCCGGTCTCAAGGGGCAAATCATGAAATGTTGATAAGGCTAGCGCACGATCATTCCTCTTGTGGTTCCAATAAAACCAATTTTAGTCGCCAGGTTACAGGGCTTGTAGTAAAAAAGTATTTCTGATTTTCTAAGAAACACAATAGCGCCATTCATATGTTAGGGGAAGTGACCAATAACGAGCTGTAATTTGCTTAAGTGCCTCTCAGAAGACTAATCGAGCTTCTCTTGTATCTCAATTGATTTGTAATATACTTCAGACTTAATCGTAAATTGAAATGTGATGTTCTAGCGGGTTTAAGTTAGAGTGCCCGTTATCAAGTCCGGGGCACTACTCTTGTATTAGCATTATCAATTCTTTTGAAATAATACTTATAACTGGGGCCTACTGCTGTGGCCATCTCGCGTTATTGTAAGGGGTTAACTGCTTTTGTTCTGCTGAAGTGTGAAGTGAGAATGTGTTTTCCGTGAAATTACCATACAGACCCCAGAATTGAGTCCCTGGTATTTTAAACTAGATAAGCATCTAAACAAGCTGTGAGTGGCCCCTTTTTAATTCAATTATAGACGCTTCAATAAGGATAAATCCTACCAGTACTTGTCCACCATACCAACGAGTTTGAATTAGGTGTGCGTTGAATAAAATGTACGACGCTTAGAGGGATTTAGGGGCGAGCGATGTCTTTTGTCTGATGTATGCTTTTAGGTTAAAAAAAAATACCGAAGCGCTATTGATATATGTTGTGCTCTTACATTTGGAAAGTTGCTTGGTCGAAAGCGTAATATGTTGGTAAGTGGACGCGCCATATCCGCTGATGTTACGAACTGTGGCTCTATAAATCCTTTCCCGCTCAAATCTCCCAAACGCGTGCCGATGTAAATTGTCGTCTTTGTCAGTTTTTTTTACATAAAACTCTCGCTGACATAAAACATTTTTCAGAGAGTTGTGGATGATGCCTGTAATGATCGCATGCCCCAAGTCAACAGCTTTCGTTGGCGCAGGTTGGGCGCAATGCACCCAACCCACGCTAAATAAAGCTGTTGACTCAATATTATGTTAACAGGGAGCGGGTTGAGCCTCCCAAAATGTAATACCAGGTCTGCAGACCATTAAGGCATTTAAAAAAGAAACACTTTCGACACAATAAATTTCATTTGTTTCTCCCAATTGAGCATCCAAGTTAAAAGCTAATTGCACACTAAGTACTTTAACAATGTGCATTATGCAGATGTCAGCTAGTTCTGTCAATAAACTAAAAAGTTGAAGGTATTGAGAAAGAGCAAAATTAATAATCCCATGTTACGGTTCTTAGAACAAATGTGGACAGCGTTTCTGCTTGACAAATCACACACACAGACAGAGATATTGGCAAGATAGTTTTTGTTATCACAACAAGACCTTGAAGCATGTTTTTATTGCCTTAATGTTAAGTCACGGTGCTCTATTCATAGTGTGATAAGTCTAAAATCTAAATCTAGAAACTTATTAACCAGTCCTTTGCTGAACAAATGTTCAGTGTCACTTGTAAATGCAGGCACGTAGATTATTCAAATGAAAACAAATTCAATTTCCCTTTGTAGTACCGGAACGGGTGACATTAGTAAAGTGACGAAAAAATGCTGCAAAGCAAGTCAGTAAAATCAGTTATTCATAACTTTTTTTATTGCATCTTTAATAAAGTAATTGTTTTTGAGGGTTTCAAAATATTTGAAAAGTATGGAGATCGGGATTAAAGTAACAAGTTAAACTACGAATACAAGTCACGATCACTTTCATCAGTATTTGATCTTTGAAATGCAAATTGTCTTGATTCTAAAAACACAATCTCTAGACAAAACTTATATTGCTAAAGTAGAGATGTACGCATATTAAAACAAGAAAAAATGATGAAGGCAAGTATCCCCGTAATTTAAAACTAGAAACAGGACGAACTGACAGTGTAATATCAGAACCTTGAATAAACATCCTGTATTTTTTTCTTGTATTGTGAATAATATGAATGAATGAACAAATCAATGAATGAATAAGTAAGTAAGTAAATAAATAAATAAATACATAGATAGATAGATAGATAAATAAATAAATAAATAAATAAATAAACAAATAAATAAATAAATAAATAAATAAATAAATAAATAAATAAATAATGATCAAATAAATGGAAACAAAAGTCAAGTAAAAATTAAAACGTGTTGAAATATCAATTAAGCAAATTGATAAATGAATGAATTGAAAAAATAAGTAATGAATAACGCATGATCAAATAATTAAAATAAAAATCAAGTAAAAAGTAAAACGTGTTGAAAGATCAGTTAAGCAATTAAATAACCTAAACAATCAAATAAATGAATGAATAAATAAACAAACGCACTAGCGTACGATCAAACAAGTAAGTGAATAAATAAATAAAAATGTAAAGAAAAAAGAAAGAAAAAAGGAAAGAAAGAAAGAAAGAAAGAAAGAAAGAAAGAAAGAAAGAAAGAAAGAAAGAAAGAAAGAAAGAAAGAAAGTAAAAATTAAAAGAATTACCAACTAACCAAGGCATGGGATGAGAAAAAGGCAAGAAGAGCGTATGGTGCAGAGGAACACACTGTAATCTAGTGTGCTACTCTGGTATCGGTCATGAATGCTTTAATAGCTCATTGACTTTCTGACGGGAGTAAGATGTGTCCGGTATTGGAATCAGATGTTTTAAGGCAGCAGGGGACGTGGTCAAAGCGTGAGATAGGCAGAAGACGGGAAACTTTGCCATGGTCATTGACTAAATTGTTAAATCGGGGTTACCACCACTAAGGATGCTGCACACATAAGGTCTGATTGTAAACTCCACCAGTATTGGCATATATCGTTTTATCTTTCCGTTGCACGTTAGAGAACTATTATTAATTAGGTTTTCAGGACAGGAATAACCTAGAATTCTAATAACGTAAACCAAACGCGCCTCCTATCTACTTGATTAGTCCCGCACATATAATGTGACCACCTAAGGAACTTTCGCTTGTCCCGTATGCAAAATACTTACCTAACGCCACTCTTGCTGAGGTGGCCTCATGGTTAATCCAAAAGGATACCCATGACAACATCACAATGAGAATGGAAGGCAAATAGGTCTGGAATATGAAGTAGCCTATGTTCCTCTGTAACTTGAAACTAAGAGACAGTCTTTGATATGCACCTGGAAGTATGTAACATAGAAACGTAGGTCACTGCATCACACCATATTAACACTTAACACAGTCTTATGAATAGGATGCGCAAGATTGTTGAATGTGAAGCTGTATGATGTGGCCAAAAAGGCCGCTATCAAAGTGCAAAGATGTAAAACAAATTCAAGTTTAAATAAAAGAGAAAAATGAGACCATCATAATATCTACACACGATCATATAGGTACCATTTGTGTCCTCCATGTCTCTCAAAAATTGACATCCTGACTTGCAGTGCAATTAAGCGCCAATTACGTTTATCTGGCCGCCACATTTTAAGATAAATACCACTGTGTTCCTGGTGCTAAGCTTATTTGGAAGCTGGTGTAAAAAGAACACACCTGTCTGTCACTTCTGCACGTCTAACATTAAAACTTAGCCGTTTATGCCTGTGTTATCTTCATGACTACAGGTTATTTGTTTGATTAAATTTTGCCTTAAATCACGTTTCCTATTATCCCCTAAAATGACTAAACCTCTTTACTTCAAATTAATTTGTGGCTTGTTCTCGTTTTAACTTTAATTGGAAAAATTCTGAAAAGGGGAAAAGTAATTGTATGCATGAATTCTGCTGATTGATATTAGTGTTGTTCAATTGGATTAAGTAAATCAACGGGCCGTGTTCTGTCGCTTCATTCGCTCTATGTGTGTCGCCCAAGTCTCTACAAATTGTGTGTAAGTATATCAACATATGTTCATGCATAATATCTAGCAAAAGGTTGGATAATAATGTGTCAATACTATGATTAGTAGGCTATCGTGGCAATCCTCTATCCATTACCATGCGAACGTTGGACCCAGGTTACCTAATTCGGCCTGTATTTAAAAAAACCTTCAAATTCTTCAAGAGAAAATCTTTTAGCTAGTTACCGTTTTATATAGTTTATTTGGTTTTAAACACACGTTGGGTGTTTTTTTTTTGTGAATGGTGGGGACCTTTGTGTCAGTTTTGTTTTCAATATGTGCTTGCTAAAACTGCATTGGCTGCTCCAAACCTTGCTGTCCTGTTAACATTATCAGTGCCAAGTTTCGACTGTGTCAATGTCAAAAGTTCTCATCGGCGTGCTCTGGGGCGCAATGCACCCAAAACACGCCAAGGAAAGCTGGTGACCTGGACCGTTCTTACGGTCTCCACTGTCTTACGGTCTCTTCTCTCTTACGATGACTGGCATGCTGCTACGTGGCTGAAAGTTCGGCTAACAAAAAAATGTGAATCTTGTATCTTCATGTCATTCAAAGCACATCGACGGTAGCCAAATATCTTTATTGAAAAAGTTAATAGACCTGAAGGCTCATTATTCTGACCCAGTCGAAAGTCCTTATTCAATGAATATATGACGCCATATAGCAAAACTAAAGCAGGGAACATAACCTCCAACAAAGGTACTGAAACCGACATGTTATGACAAGTTTTTTGGAAAATTAATTCACTGATCAGTATCTTGACATTGAAGTATCTTTTAAGTTTTCTATGTGTTTCCGAAGCAAGACACTGGTTTTGTCCAGTCTTGTCACTCAACGTCCATACCGTGTGTCTTTTAGATGCTACACTTTTCTTTATTTTAAAACATGCAAAGGAAAGTCTAAAGTAAAAGTTTGAAAATGTGTCACTCTTTTCTTCTACAAAAATGTTGGTATGATCAATATATCTATAGAAGTTACATCTTACAAAATGTTAGGATATTCATACCTGACATAGCTTTGGCGGTATATACACAATCATCTCAGATGGTATTGTACAGGCGAAAATGAGATATATGCCGCCAGAAACCGACAAAAAGTGCAAGTTTCCCTTTTTGATGTCATTAATGGTTTTAAATTGTATTTCCTGCTGCTACTATATTTTAGTTTCATGCGCAAAAAGCAAAATTACTGGTCCACGTTAGAGATTTGGGTTGTCACATTTATGTGGCAATAAACGGAAAACATCGAATAAAAAGGTCGTTTAAACTTTGATGAAACTCTACAGAGCATTTGGTTTCCATAATGTAACAAAATTGTAGCATTTCTTCATAATACAGTCATTAGATTAACTGGCAAAATAAGATTGCTTGTGGCAATATCAGAGCCACACTATCAATTGTTTTCACACTGAACGATGATATATCACAGAACATAATCTGGCAATGGATATTGTTTGCAAAATGCCGTATTACACAGAATATGTTCTGTCAGAAATGTCAAGTTTCCATTACAAAATGGAAAGCCTACTGTGTGACAAACTGCATGGCGAGCGTAAAACCTTTCTAAGTGAATTGTTTCATTGGCAAGGTACATTGGATTTTTTTTTTTGAAAAGTAGTTCAAATTTAGATTTTTGCACTGCATTTTGGGAGACTCTTTTTATTATTCAGGGTACACAATAATAGGTTTAATTTCAATCTTTACAAACTTGATAGGTGAATTCGTGTGTTCTCACGGCAATGTTGTTTACCATAACTTATAAGAATAGGGTAGTCGTACATTGACCTTAGGTCGTAAAGATAGATCTCTCCAAACAACATTCACAACCTTGAATGTCGTGAGGTGAGATACGCGTGCTGTTCCAAACAGACGTATTCTGTCATATCTAAGCCAAGGGAAGCTGTTGACCTACAGCATATCATATTAATAAATGGCATGTACAATTATCAGTGAAAGTGCTTTGTATAACCGTTGAAATATGCCGAAAACACCGACTGGGGCGCCATTTGATGGTCGGTTATTTTGGGCCGGTTTCAGTGAGAAAGGGTGAAACCATGCCGTGCAGGGCACAATTTTACCTGCTTTGTTCCCCTAATGCAGGGGCTTATTTAGGTAGTATTTTCAATTTATAGTGCATTGTTAGCGTTACGTCAATGCTCACAGAGTCATACATAATATGTTTACATGAGAGTACCAATATCTCGTTTCAAATAAAAAAAAATGATGCTTTTTTCGCCTTTTGAAGATTTTAGAGGCACTAAAGAACTAGGTACTGCAGTGCAATCATTTTAAAGCTGGTTAAGGGTCCATAACGCAATCCTTTACTTGATATGAAACTTGATTGATTCAGTTGAATGAGTCAGTCAATTATCTACCACTTCTCTTTGCTTCCAGGAAAACAAAATCAACTCAACGAAGCACCATATATCCAATTTATAAAATTGACTCCAGCTGGATAGGAGCATAGTTTCCGTTGTTCCTCCATGTGTTGCGAAATGTTTTTTTAGATATTTGTTACAGGGATATTACACATTAATGTGTATTTTGGTGGCTGAAATACATTGGTTCAAAGGCAGATTCGACGAAACGTAACCTACAAACGTCAAAATTAACATCAAATAACGAGGTTTACTTCATTAATAACAGGGTACATTTTACGAATTATGAGCTTTTTCAAATAAAATGAATGGTAAGCAACGAAAAAAGTGCTGCAAAAAATAGGTTACCGTACTATAAGCCACATCAAGACCCACACTGTCTTGTGAGCTGACCAAAACTAATAGTATTGTGCCAACCTCCAAAATAAAACAGATTTTAATTTGACCAACGTCTTAGTTTAGTTCTGACACAGTTAGTTTATTTTCATGCAAAAATAGAGGCAGCTAGGGAAGGTGCATGACGTAATTGTTACAGCTACAGGTAGAACATTCAGTTAAACACACGAAACTGAGGCAGTGATAGTGTTTGCTGTTGCAATGGAATTTATTGCCCAGGTTAGGCATAATAGGATCTCCCTGGGTAACACATTGAAAGAAACGAAAGACTATCATTCTTCGCGCGCTGGTAGTTCCTAAGTGCCGGATTAGTACTTTATGGTTAGTAATAAAACCCAATGGGCACAACAATGCTACCAGGTAACAGATTATTGTGTTAGATAAGCGTATAAAGCCATCCCAGGTTGACAAGTGCCACGGCACGTAAGCTGGCATTGATCAACCTGATTGGCCAGGTCTATATTCAGCGAACCAATCTGTGTCTCTACATAGCCTCTTGCCATGCAACAAAAATGCGGGGTAGTCAAAATTCGCAAAAGAAGAAGACACGCAGGTTGCTAAGTGTCTACACGACGTGCTATCAAACAAACGACAAAATCTACCATAAACGCCTCGAGCGTTTTTCTTTTCCCGACGAGTTTGGTTGGCTGTCCTGCTACGGTTACCTAGGTAACAAAATGAATTAAACTGTGAACAAACCAATGAAAAGCTCTACCCATAATTTCAATGGAAATTTTAAATAAGCTGGCTCTATGTTTGAAGTCAACTGAAATTAAAAGATTACCACTAAAATTTTGACCAGCTTTGGCAACCAAAAAGTTGCAATTTATTCCACATTAGATTTGAAGATAAATTTGGATATATTTAAACTAATAAAGTATGCAGGCTATGTAGAGGCAACACTCGCAACAAAAAAAATCAAAACCACCATGCAACTGCATAGCTGAAAGAAATACGGAGAGCAGAGCAATAAACCATTGAGTTCCACGAGCACTTGCTTGCTCCTGTCTACAGCCAAAATGCCCAAAAGTCATAACTACATGTAGCAGGCAGCTCATGTGAAACTAAGAATGCAATGGGGATGTACATATGTATATTCCGTACGCTGTTTGAGATTTGGGATATACATATATATATATATATATATATATATATATATTCTGTACGCTGTTTGAGAATGGCATAAGTCGGTATATGAAAACGTATTTTATAACAGCGTCTAATTCTACAGTCTTGATTAAGTTGGACGCAGATTTAGGGCTGTGGATCAAATTTTGGACGCTGAGCTGAATATTCCCTCAAACCACTGGACGAGTCAAATTGAATAGGATAATACTGGGATCTCTAAAATATTCGGTTATGTAGCCATTGCAACGGATCTGGTATGACACAAATTAACTGAAGGTCAACGCTCAGGAGTGAGATGGCATGAGTATTATAAATGAAAAAAAAAAATCTGTTGTAACCTGCCGTGCTTTTGGTTCGTCTAAAACGTTGCTCATACAAACACGACACAACACATTTAATCTAAGTTATTTTGGTGGGTTACAAATATGTAAACGAGTGTACTTTCGAAGGAAATTACAAACAATATATCTAAACTTTTGTCCCACTATAGTGTAGGTTTCCTTCCTCGTTTCTTCTTGGGTGAGGTATTTTGTGTTTATTGATGGCATCATTCTGTATTAAATAAGGATATCACAATCAATTATCCAGATAAGAGATTATTGGAAGACACGATCTTTTGCTTAGTTCTTTTTCTGTTATACCTGTCATCTCAGCAATGTATCTGCACCAAACGGTCTCTATAATGTCTATGTTTTAGCTCTTGACACAACACGTTGTACACCTACATGCACGCTTCTTTGCCCATAAAGCTGTTACACGTCGACCCAGGTATGTCATCTTAGGTATGTACGTTGGCCATGTTGTTACAGCTATTTCATTTTTGATCTCATTTGGTGTGCGTATGTGGCTACCACTAGTACGTCTATTCTTGCTAATGTTGCAAATACAAACGTAGTTTCTTGTATATCTACTTTATCTCGGATATTATGGTTGCAGCTAAAAGATCTATATCCTTTTCAATGTCCAGTATAATTCAGGTTACAATAGAAACTTTGCTACTGAATTTAAATATGCCCGACGTAAACTTCTACCATTGGCCAAAATCCGGTTAAACCAACAATACCCAAAACAAATATGTGTATAGTGTCTGTTTATTGAAAAAAGCCTTATGTCATAATCATTTGTAAATGCTACACTTTAATTTCAAAGTGAATGTGACGTTTCAGTCGGGGTATCTTTATAACTTACACATAAAACTAAAAGTGGTTAGTACTATTTATTAACGGTATTTGTGAGAATAAAGTGGCAATGAAAAGAAAGTGAAAAGATGCAAACACGTGTCCTTTGAGATGTTCACTCGCTATTATTACTATGGTAAGGATAAAATCGTGTAAACAGGGACTTTCGTGATAAATATAGACAGGACACATATTCGTCCAAAATACTGATTTTTTTAGACATCAATAGTTCGCAAAAACAATATTAAAGCACATCATATACAACGTTTCTGTTTCATTCATCAATCTTTCAGGAACTTTCACAAATTGGTAAGGAAGTCCTCGAAAAAGATGGACCACAGTACCATTTATGTAAGGCCCTTAAGTTGCAGTAATTTTTTGCAGCAAAATGAATAATTCTCTTGAGCAAGGTCTGTCCTGTTAGTGTTCTCGTGAAAAAGAAATAATTTTGCTTTCAACATGAGCGTTATGAAAAAAAGATATTTGCTTGGTTATCTTTGTTCCCCCCAAAGCAATAAACATACATTTTGACAGTGGCTTGCTTGTAAAGTGAAAGAATGGGTAATGCATCCACTGTCTTTTGTGAAGATCTATTTTAACTTTATGTTTAGTAATCTGCATTATGGAAACATTGCAGACACGCCAACATATGGAAAGCCATTCGTGCATATGAACTAACAGAATTTGTATGATATACATATATATATATATATATATATATATATATATATATATATATATATATATATATGTATGTATAGGGGGATAGGCAGTAATTGCATTGATACAAAGCCAGTTCTTCTGCATTAATATCAACGAACGTTATACAAGCAATAACGTATGCATGCTTCACTCAGGACCGAAAAGCACTGAATGGTAATATTGTAATGTATGGCTGATATGCCCATGGTTTTGCTACTTTGCAAATCCGA
>CAXHWN010000328.1:67500-82871 GCA_964020975.1 Hermodice carunculata
ATACAGGTATGAAGTTTTGTTGAATTGCATAACTGTACTTTTATGAGCATTTCGTTCAGACCTGGCGACAGCCTATTATATTCACACTAACGTCATTTAAATAATTCCTTTTCTTCAAAGTCAATGGTATCACCAGATTTTCCATTTGCAATTCAGGAAATCATAATGAAAGTATATACGTTACACACGCACGCACATATATATAAAACAGCACCCTAGAAAATAAGGAGACGCTAAACTTATGGTCCATATTTTGGATTGTGTCAGTGATCTTGTCTTTTTAAAGACAAAGAATCCAGGGATCTTCATTTTTTCGTGTATCGAATGGAAGATAAGATTGCATTTCCGTTGACTAATTGATTAATCCTCACTGCTGGGAAAAGCAAAACAACATAGAAACTTGTAACGATGTTTCCGTTTCTCTAATTTTTATAGTCAACGAAAGTTTTGGCCTCAAACCTAGGAATATGAACTCCCCTCTAACTTTTTCTTCGGTTTAATCTTTAATGCTTGGGGTAGATCAGTTCTTTGTATGCGTCATCAGTACGGGCAGCCATAGGCAAGCAATATTTAATTACAGTCTGATAACTCCATCTCTGCTACTGTTGACTGAACCATGATTGAATCGCTTCTAGCATTTTGATTCCCGTGGGCTTTGTATCATTTACAATCATAAGTTTTTTCAGCGAGGGCGCTAGGTGTCATGTTCATTCTGAATGCCTCTTTATATACTCCTAGTTAGAATAATTTCACAGACAGCAGAGGTCTCAATTCAGTGCTGCATTGAGAATTTGACATTTCATTTCCTTGTTTTAACATTTATCCATTTAAGTATATAGGCGACGGAAATGGAGGCTTTTACAAGTGCAATCTCAGGGAGGTTCAATGGAAGTTCCACGGATAACTTCCTCTCACTCCACTAAACGAAAAATTGCCATCAAATGTTTCTACTGATTGATGCTAATACAAAAAGCAAATGTACTCTTCTCACAAAAGATGCTCAAAATTAGACGGACCTCCTCGGCCATAAATCACCGTAAGTGTCGATGTTCATGCTAATTCTTTCAGCCACTACCAATTGGTTATAACATTTCTCTTTCAAAATATTATAATAGTTTATATTAATTCCAATTTCCTGTCCCTCCTGTCCCCCACCGGAGACTTTTAATATTTTTACTCCTCTGCTGTCATCTAATCTAATCAAGTAGTTATTTTATTAAAAGCCTGTAAAACTATTCTTGAAAATATACGCATAAGTTGTGAAATGTGTTTCAACGTGAGACTGGTGTTTCACTGTCTTCCATTTCGACAATAAAACTGAAATTGACGTGTGAATCTCTCAGCACATGACCTTTTTGTGCTAATGCTCCCTGACTTGACTTGATTCAAAATGTGCAATGAAATTAAACGCGTTACCGACAAAAGTCTTTTCTCACAGTTGACGCGACAATTTGAAGTTGCGTGCACGGAGTTTTGCGACGTACTTGACAGTAGAAAAAAGAATGGATTTCCCAAACCAAACTTGTCGGGTGTGTTTGACTATATGTATGGCAATTGAAGCATGTTGAAACTGTAAAATGCATGTATAAGAACAGAAGGCAGCGGTGTGTAATCATATTAATGCCGGTTAGGTGGCAGTGTGCGCAAGACAGTCCGACTGCCATCTGGTGGGCATTCAGTGGAAAAAAATATCCCACAATTCATCAGTTTAAGTTACACACAAGAGCAATTGGTTGTTAGAGTGTCTATTTGTTGCGGGGCCACCCCACTACTACCAACTCTAATAACTTTGGTTCAATATTTTGTAACACGAAATAGAGTGTGAAAAAAATCACTGAGAGGGAACCACTTTATCTTCTGCCACTCAGTGGCATGCGTCACATAGTGGAAATCTATTACAGATGGGTCGCATGTGTACACATCAATGCGGATGCTACTATTATCCACAGCACAAGGACGAAAGGAAACAGAACGTAACGTACCTGTCTCTAATTCTTCAACTGTTGATATGGCTCTATGTTCTACTATGGTAAATTGTGGTATATTGACGTTTTGCACTCCGTGTACAGCATTTACGGCTCCATCTTTCCACTTCATGATAACATCTTGCATGGGGTAACCATCTGCAATGAATAAAATAGTCATGGTAAACATCCATAATATTGTACGGCTTCTAAAATTCTTAAAAGTACAAAGAATATCAGCATCAACGCATATGACCAATATGACAGCCTGTAATATTATTTCTGATCCATTCTTGCTTACTGTAATGGTGGATAGCTATACAAAGTAATGGGGGTACCGTCCATTTTGCTAGTATTTTCGCCCGTAAGTTAATGAATTGTAAATGAGGTGTTAGCACATATATGTGTATATTCACTATATCATTCAGGCTTATATGACATACATTAAATGCATCAAGTCTTTTGTATTGAAAAAAATGGGAAGAAGGGTAACGACAAATACTGAAATAAGGGAAATCCTTCCCTTGGCGCTGAAATTCATCTTGGGCAGAATAATATGTGAACCTTTTAGTACACCTCCCTCTCCGCCCATTGGTATTGCACTGTTGGAAGCTTAAATTAATTTTCTACTTGAATAAGGTTTTTTAGAACAAAACCATACCTCCATAATAAACAATACATGTCGAGCCAACTTTCTCAAGAGTAGACCAGATTTGTTGACGAACGTTTCAAGTTTTGGTGTGCGAGGAAAAAGGAATGTGATAAAAATGAAGTCGCCTTCCATACTTGTGTACATGACAATTGTTAGTCTATAACCTTGCATTGCAAGGTTTTCTGGATGAAGGGATTATTTTGCCATCAGAAGACGTGCCCTGTAAGGCCGGGTGAGAGAGTAAGTAACACAACAAGGGTCATCCATTATGGGAACTCTTTTTTCACCAAAGATTGACACTCAAACACACTCTAACGCAATCGCCAATTCACTAGATTTAAAATATTATTTGGCTAAGGGAAGCATGAAACTGTCACTTGCCAGTACTGCAAGAAACGACTACCTTTAACACGTAATTTGGCAGCCAGACACTGTATAACACAGTGCGAATGGCGTGCTGGGTTTGCAATGGGCCTGCAGAAAAGATCATTGGCGACCGGGTAATTTAGGAGAAATGAAAGGAGCAAATTGCCATCGTAATGGGACTCGCTCTCCAAACTGGTCGGAAAATGTGGACAGTGATTTAGTAGGATCGCGATAATTTACTGTAATTTGCCCATAAAAGAGTGAAGAATTGTTACCCTTCGAATGTATAGTAATTCTATTTTAATTCGGCGATAATGACTAATATCTTGTCATTATGCATAACCTCTACTATTCCTGTCGCTATAGCAGAATTTGCAATTATGTATATACACACACACACACACACACACACACATATATATATATATATATATATATATATATATATATATATATATATATATATATATATATATATATATATATATATATATATATATATCGGTAGGTTCTCTTTCCATTGATATAATGTTCAGACCACGAAGGCCATAATATTGGATGTTGGCCCTTGTCACCCACGATAGAGTATACTGAAAGTGCATAAGATATGGAAGCTAATTTGGCTGTTACATTCATGCCAGACTGTATTTTGATTAGGCAACTTCTCATTTATACATGGACATTGCACATCGTTAGAAGTCCATCACTGATTATGGATAAGAAATTGGTAATAACGTTGAACATAATATCGGCTACTTCATTTGACCCGGTCTTTCGTTTATAAATGTTGCATGCCACTTCTCATTTGGCGGCAGTTTAGTATCGTTGTATTACCCTACATTAAACAACATTTTATTATCTAATATGAGAAATAACCGTGTACCCCATCCTCATTTCTAGCTATAACACAATCGAATGTTGCCCCGTCGCGGAAAATGGGCAATAAAACAGGAGTTTTTGCCCTTCGCGTGCTTTTATATGCAACACATGCGCAGTCGACGAAGTATTGCAAAAGTAGTGATGATGTTAAAGGCCGATCTTCTTCATCACCTGCGATGTCAGATCACAATGCAAAACATTACGGTAGCTTTATTTTCTTGGATACTTGTTTATACCAATTGATGAAGCAGGGAATGTAAGACACTGTGCTGTAGTTCTTCGCCCAAACGAGCAGCCAAAAAGGGAGGGGTACAGTATGTGTGTGCAGTTATAATTGATAAATTATCCTCCCCTTCTTCCTTCCTCCTCCTCGTTGTCCTCCTGCTCCTGCTCCTGCTCCTCCTCCTGCTAACCCTTATTTGAGCCGCCGTCATTACGTTTTTGTTACCACTATTCTTGAGATTACTACACACACCATATGGGCGCGGGAAAGGAGAGTAAAGAGCTTCAACCTAGCTATAATAGTGGTGCTCGCACCACTGAGGGGACCACCATATACAAATATGAGACAGTTTAGGGCAGCAAATATATCTCACCTTGGACATTTGGTAAACTAACCTTGGATAAGGGTTCAAAGTCGTAATAAATCCTTGACAGAAAATCCATTATCCAGAAGCAAAGATGTGGCTGTGTGACCTTCAGAAGTGGCTCCAGGTCACTCATGTTCGACCTTAACATAGGCTCTATACAGGACTATAACAATATAAAATCTAAAACCCATGAATATAAAAGTTTATCAAGTATTATGAGGACACTGAATTTCACGAAAATGGCTGTGTGACATTGAAAATTGGGTCAATATCACTCATGTTTGAACTTCACCTCGGCCTGATAGAAAACTATGATGATGTACTATATGAAACCCCTATAGCTTGAAAAAATTGTCACGCTGACACCAAATTCAATAATGTAGCTCTGTGAACCTGGGAATTGTGTCAAGGTCACCCATCTTCGAACTTGACCTAGTCCTTAAAGGGAACTATAATCTTGTGAAATATAAAAGCCCTAACTCAAAAGATTCGCAAGACATCATGAGGACAACAAACTAACTAATGTGGCTCGTTGACCTTGGAAATAAGGTAACGGTCACCCACTTCTACACTTAATCTAGCTCTTACAGAGAACAATAGCCTTGTGCAATATGAAAACCCTATAGCTTGAAAAGTTCTCAAGTCATCATGCAGAAACGATCCGAACAAATATGGCTCTGTGACCTTTTCAATTGTGTCAAGTTCATCAATATTCGAACTTAACCTAACACTTATAAGGGACTATAATCATGTGCGATGTAAAAGCCCTTACACAAAAGCTTCTCAAATTGTCATGCGGACAACAAATTAACTAATATGGCTCTGTGACCTTGGGAGTTGGGTCAAGGTCACTTATATTTACACTTGACCTAGCTCTTACACAGGACCATATTGCAGTACAATATGAAAGCCTTAGCTCAAAAACTTCTCAAGTTATCATGCGGACGCCAAATTCACTAATGCGGCTCTGAAGCCTTGGGGATTAAGTCAGGTTTACCTATCTTAGAACTTAAGGTAGCCATTATAGAGCACTAAAACCCAGTGAAATATGAAAGTCCTAACTAAAAAACTTCTCAAGTTATCGTGCAGAAACGGTTCGGACGGACGCCGGACGGAAAGACGGACGGATGGAACCTGCGATCACTACAGGGGACTCTCCTTCGGCTGTCCCATAATAATATATTAAGGTGGAAGATCTGAAGCTGGTACCTTTGGATAACCTCTTATCACCTTTTCATATTTTTGGATAGTCTGATACTTAAACTACATGCTCCCAAAAACTCAGATGTGTTAACATAAAATTTATAAGGGATAATTGATCTCAAAACTTTTGTTTACAATGAAAAGTTTAAACAGTGCTGCCAACATGGGTTTGTTTGCATGGGCATAATAATGAACCATGTCATTGTTTGCACAGTCATTAGTCCATGACCCCTGGAAACCAATTGAGCTATTGACAAGGGTCATTCACAGGAAACCATTAGCCGTGGAAATAAGAATGGGCCAGTTTAGACTAATCATTACCACTGTTCTGATTACTTTGAAATTCTCTATTGATGTAAAAAAAATAGCACAAACCACTAACTGGTCCCCAAATATCGAAAGCCGCATGTAAAGCCACACCCAAACAAGCCAAGTGTGGTGTTCCCAGTTAAAAAAAAGTCCAGATTTAAGCCACAAAATATATTTTCGATTAATGACAACATCACAGAGATAAAGTGACAAGTTTATTTCACACAATAATTAAAACAAAGGTCAGAAGAAATGAGTATGTGTCATATTGCAGGCATAAATACGTAACAATTGGCAACTTTTTCTTTCAATGCGATTTTCTCGGAACTGTTTTTTGCTCAACGTCTGCAATTTGTATTTCGCTTCAGAAGCATACGAATTACCCTATCACATCAAAGTCAACAGACATTAAAAAATAAATATCATATCCAGGAACGGTTCCCAGGATTCCGTTTTCTGGCAACCCCTTCCGTGACTTTTGGAGCAATTTATAGAAGGAAAATGAACAACCTGTCAGGTCTGAATTAAAAATTTTATAACTTTTTATTTATGCTATTTCAGGACTAACCATTGAATTCGATCCTGGCCATGGATAAATATTTTAAATTTCTTCTGATTTCAACTGGAAAAAAAATTTGTGTGACTTCTGCTCGAAAAATGTGAAAAGCCTACCACGTCAGAAAGAATGCTATAAAATCTCGAAAAAATAAAATCCAATCCTGCAAAAAAAAAAAAAAACTGTGTGGATACAAATCTACGGATATGCAGTAATCAGAAAATACATAGCTTTAATGTACTTGTGAAAAAAAAATTGGTAATTGCGATTCAAAGTTGCCTGTCTCACTGCGCACTAGCTTCACGGCTTCCACCTTAATCTGACGGATATAAAGAATACATGTCCAATTCTATTTGATGATTGGCAAAAAAATCTATAAAACATCTGTATCCCCCGAATCTGGACACAACACAAGAAACTGCATGCTAAAAATAAGGAAATGAACCGCAACAAAATAATATAATATTAAATAAGTTAAGTTAAATATGATAAAGTAAAATAATCAAAATTATGGAAACAAGAAAAATAAACAAGCACCACCAAACAAGCAACAGAAAACTAAACAAGTAAGTAAATAAATTGACAAATTAGTCAATCAATCAATAAATGGCGATCCTTCCAACCAACCTACAAAGAAAACACACGTCTCCCGTCGGAGGTCACCATGTGCAAGCTGCTATTTTTTTCATATATGTACGGATTAAGTACTCATTCTGGCTCACCCAGTCCAATTTGGCATCTCTTTAGAATGACTTTCTTGGTAAGAATTTAATTTTGGACGATAAAAGGGCATGCAAGATGGTGATTTGGCATAATGCCAATAATTATTGGCATGGGCCAATTTGCTTCTCGGCTTCAACGCCCACTGCTCGGCAAAATGTTTCTCTGTGTGAGTTTTTACCAAAAAAGCATCATCTATTCCAGTTTAGGTAATATAATATTCTCAAAAGTGTCGTCTTTTTCACCCCTTTTACTGATTATAACACATTCCACATGTGTGTAATATGTATTGCCTTCGGGCAGACTTTACATATTATGCATATTCTTTTCTGATTTTTTACCGGAACAGAAGGTTTGTTTGCAAGGTAAACATTGAATCATTGATAACAAATGACAAATCAGTCGCACTTTTGATCAGCCACTTAACTTTTATTGCATTTACTTATGAAACAAAAATTGTGTGTAAAATCTGAAGAATATAGAAAAACATGAAACACTTGTGGTGTTGGAAACTGCTTTTCGAGCGAACATATAACTAAATGAAAAATGCTCCTGTCTGAGCGGACAGCATAAAATTATAGTTTAGTGACTTATATTTTGAAGCTACACCTCAACTCTTAGTCCATATATATGAAAGTTGTTTGTTGTTGTTGTTGTTGTTGTTGTTGTTTTCGGGGTTTTTTTGTTTTGTTTTTTGGGGGGGGTGGTTTCTTTTTTGTTTTTTGTTTTTGTTGTTTTTTTTTTTTTGTTTTTTTTTTTTGTTTTTTGTTTTTTGTTTGTAAAGCCAGACAGTGGTGGTCATAGGCCCGACTTGCCTCTAAAATATTTTGCACCCTTTAGCTTGCACATGACTCTTAGAGTCAAAGGGCCGGGCAACTGTGAAAAAAGGCAGCGTGCGTGCGTGGTGTGACTAGAAGTCATCCTCGTGTGCCTGAGGAAAATGAACAGGCAAACACCCAAATGCTTGGAAAGAATGTCTGCACAATAACTACAAAACATCACGCGAAATGTCCACTGTCAAATAATAGTTGCTACAATTGCATCGCTTCGGTGAAAGATACAATGGCTCCACAGCGAAGAAACAACAAAGAGAGCTCCCTCGTCCTTCCAGTACATTTGTTCGCTTTAGTATTCTTTTCAGTTGATGAACAGCAATAGCAGGACTATGGGGAATTTATCATGGAAAATGGTTATTATTTATGCTGCATAAATGGCCATTATTACTAACGCTTACAACATTCTGTGCTGCAAGACTGGAACTTCACTATCCACATCCTGGAAAAGAATGAAACCACAAATCACCAGAGCTCGCATATAATACGCAGAGCCAATGTTTCATTCTAGTCTTCTGGGTTAACCTTTCCGACACAACTTAACCCCATATGAGCCGTTGTGCGTCAACTCTTTCTTTGCAAATGTCGACAAAATTCCAAAAGTCGGCAGTTTTCCCCGACGCGATTTCCGCTCAATGCGCTCAAGAGCGCGCCGACCAAAGCCCTTGAATGAGTCAAAGCTTGGCACAAAAACGTTACGTAACTGTCATTAATAGCTTTGATATTAATTGGAATAATTAAAATCAAAAAGTTTGGTGACATCTACTAATAAGCACCTCATGGTGTTATTCAGCTGATCTTCAATTGCCACCAAGCAACGTTCATAAACGTTGTAATTCGCAAACAGGTCTAATCTAAAGGTCTATTTTTCAATATATTTGGATTTATAAACATGTGCAAAAAATTACTAAGGGTATGATCACATGACAAGAAATATGCATCTTAATATATTATACCGTTGAGGCTGTAATGGCCTGGGAGGATGATTTAAGAGAATTACGTTAAAATTCTGCGGACGATGGTGAAGTCTATTGAAGTCATGCCATGCTTTTTACCACTTTTGATATGGTACCCTGGATACAAAATAAAAGCCTTACTGTACCCGCAAGAATGAAAGAACACCACTCTTGGGATGCTTTAAATGGAAACCGAAAATAAGATTTAGACAAATTTGCATCGTCCATGCAGTAAAAGCAAGCTCAATTTACTGACTGAATAAAACTTGATAGCTGCACTCGCGATCTGCTGAAATATTTTTATAAATGGAAAATAAAACTAAACGCAAGCTTCGTAAGTGGCATTTCTCAAATTGGCAGCCTTTTATCTCGTATGGACGTCTGAAGTCAACAGAGTCCAGATTCCTATATCATGCAGACGCAGATAAGAAGAAATCCATGGAAAAATAATGATCTAACTTATAGCTGCCTCTGTTATTTTTAGGAAAAAAGCGTAGAGAAGCATCAAGAACGGACGCACTGAGCGCAATTCAATTAGCTTACCAGGACTGCAAGACTAGACAGTGATTGCATATGGGGTCCGCTGAGTAACATCCCACTAACAATTTCCCTTCAAACGCTCTTTCTTTCTCTCTCTATATCTATCTCTCTCTCGCTCTCTCTCTCTCTCTCTGTCTCTCCTCTCTCTCTCCTTTTTTTTCTTTGTGTCTATAATTGCAAGTGGTAGTTCTTTTGGATACATCAGGGACATTGATTTACATCATCTGCCATCCTATGCACGTTAAGTGCTCTAACGTAACACCTACTGCATGAAGACGCCCTGCAAATGGAGTCTCGATTTGGTCTGCTAAGAGTTAGGATAGCGTTTTTGAGAGAATCCCATCTGCAGACTATCAAACTTTGCACCTTGAGATACTCACTAGATAAATGCGTCACTTCTTTCTGTAATACGACCAAGAAAATTGACACGAGATTGTTAGATCATAGCGAGTACAGGAGTGAAAACCCACAGGATAATATACTTAAGCGAGTGTATCGAAAAGCAAAAACGCAGGGCACCCTACGGTCATAACAAAATCTGACAGGGTCATAAACGGGTTAAATATTCATTGTTCTGCGAGTCACACATCAGACGCAAGCGGCAGATTACAGTCCACCTAACGAAAATAAGAATGTGTCAATATGTCATTGTCTGACACCACTGGGATATGACCTATCAACCCGCAGGTCCTCTTCCCCTCCGACATATCTGCCTCTGTTGCGTTGGAAGCGAGAAAAAAAAAAACTTTATAAGAAAATTCTTTACCCGGACAGAGTGTCCTTTACTGGAAGGGGCCAATTAAAAACAAAAAAAAAAAAAAAAACAAACAAACAAAAAAAAAACAAAAACAAAAAAAAAAAAACAAAAAAAAAAAAAAAACCTAACACTTTTGCAAAGTGAAGTGGAAGTGGTCTATTTTGTGCATTTTTTGTAAGCTTAGACTATTTGCAGGCAAAGTGATCGACAATATGACATTTGCAATTTTTTCATTGTTGTCTTGGTTCGCATAATTGAAAAAGGTAGTACCCCTATGAATGGAAAGATCCCCGAATCCAACAAGGGAAACTATGTTGTTCTTGCCAGGCTGGCATCTTGGGTCAAATTAGATGTTAAAAATGTCATAGCCATGCTCTCCGAATGCACACTGAGATTGATATACGGAGAAGGCCGTCATATTTTTAGAATATGTATTCTTTATTCCCACATCAGGTCATTAAAAGGCTTGGTCTTACATCTTTTCGCGGCTAATTGTGACCATTGTTTAGCCAAATGGTTTCACGTTTGGTGGGATATGAATATGCATCCCGTACTGAATACAATATTGGCTCTTACATCCATAAATTTCTTTTCACCATTTTCTGCGATCGGTAAAAACTGGAACCGCCAAAAATTGAAATCATCAATGGAAATAGCATGACTTTCAAAACTTCGTTATATATATATATAGATAGAGAGAGAGAGAGAGAGAGAGAGAGAGAGAGAGAGAGAGAGAGAGAGAGAGAGAGAGAGAGAGAGAGAGAGAGAGAGAGAGAGAGAGAGAGAGAGAGAGAGAGAGAGAGAGAGAGAGAGAGAGAGAGAGAGAGAGAGAGAGAGAGAGAGAGAGAGAGATACGACACGGATATTCATGACTAAACTTGATACTAATGGCGTTTTGGTATCTACGTACCACTTGGGAGTACGCAAGAGTGAACATATCCCATAAAAGAAACCTATTTTCACGCAAGAATGTCTAGAAAAGGGATTACCTTGGTACCATGGAAGGAATCTGCTGGGCATAAGTTTCACCACTTTGCCGCTAACCATCAGATAGTTTTCTTTATTTGAATTATCATAATTATCCCACATTTGGGGTGGTTTTAAAAGGAACCTTTGATTCAAATACCAGCATACCTAGCCAATAGTTAAAATGCTATAAAATACCAACTTGTACAAAATAAGTGAACTATAAGCACCGAAAATGTTTATTCAAAAATTGCCTCGCTTTTCAACACGAAAAGAACAATCCCTGACAATTGTCCTTTTTTTAACAATTAATAGCTTTCTCTCGATTAATGGGCATGGTGAGACTGAATTGTGGCGATAGGTGGTGGGATAGAAGAGCCCATACAACAGATAAACTTAAAATCAACGGAAAAACGCAGGGAGGGCATGGAACCGTCACAGATGTCAGGCAGGGATTTTCACAAACAAAAGTCAAAGCAACTGGGATAAAGCCATTGCTTTTCTTGATAACGTTTTTATAGACGGCACCATCCTTAACCATGTGCTGAATACGGCACATGCACCTTTGAAATAGAATTTCGATTGAGAAGTTCCTGCAAAATGTTTTCTGCAAACGTTCGTAGACGTACAAGTGTTGAAAGTGACAGTTCATTTCCTTCTGCCGTCTATAATAGGAATGATTACTGTGCCTGCTTAAAATCCTTTCGAAAAACGACTGTGGTGGGCAGACGGGTCCGTTGAATGAAACGAAATGACACCATTTCTGTTAGTGTAAATTATTATCAAAATAACTAAAAATATTACAAAACTGCATTCATAGTCCTTGATTGGAAACCTTGTCCATTTTGACCGCAGATAGGGCGAACTTTACTTCCGTGCAAATAGAACAGCACTTAACTTATCCCAAAACATAGGCCTGCAGACAAAACCTAAAACATTATGAGCTAATATATTTTTCAAACTTTGGAGCAGAATAAATACACACTGCTTTTGGGCAAAATTTGGTTACATATCTTCACACATGCATGCGTTTAGCTGTCGGTTATAAAATATCAAAACACAGAGAATACTTACAGCTCTCTATTTCGACTGTACAATTCTGTGTGTCGAGAGGGTAGTAATGTAAATCCATCATACACGCTAATGTGGTGGTAAATCTGTAAACATAAAGATGGGGTGCTCTTTAGATAACTCTGCATATTCAGTAATCTCACAACATGTTTACTCGAACAACCTGTTTGGAGTTGTTCTGTGAAACTTAGGAGACCAGCAGATTGACAGAAAGGAGCACGCCGCCTTTAGGTGGCAGCACAGATAACCTTTTACTGGTATCCATCTATTGCATTCGGAGACACCTGGAGGGGAAAATAAAAAACTGCTTGTTTCATTGGTTGCAAATGTCACATGACACAGGAAGCAGCTGCTGCCGCCAGACAAAATAATGTCTCTGGCATGTTCTATTGGGAAACACTGGTGATATGCGCTTCTGGTAGTACCCCAATCGCAACAACAAAGAGCTTTTACATTTGAATAGTTGTCTTTCATTTCTTTCTTTTTTTTTTTTTTTTTGTTTTTTTTTTTTTTTGTTTCATCACTTTTGTATTCTTGTATTCTCAAATGGAACAACAGCAAACAGGTAACAAACAAGAGACAGAAAAAGAAACAAAACACCCATACGCATGTAAAAGGAAAGACACAACTAAAATATTTACTCCTTGACAATTTAACAACAGGCACTGTGGCGAAAAATCAATTCAAATTCCTGAATCAGATATATGAAATTACATCCCTGATCCAATCAATACGCAGTGGCACCAAAAACAACATAACCATGATAATGCATGTATGTATGTATGTATGTATGTATGTATGTATGTATGTATGTATGTATATATATATATATATATATATATATATAATTATATATTCTTAAACTATTGATATAATATTGGAGCATGATTCTATATAATGACTGAAATAAAAGTTTACCGCAATTCATTAAGTCTGGAGATGTCACAATATTTTGCAGACGTATCTTAACATGATATTCTTCAATTATGTAATTATGAACTGGCCAGAAAAAAAAAGACCAGCATATTGTCCACTACAAAGATGCCAATAAAGACGCCGACACAACGTGCGTTACTGATTCTTGTGTTTGTAGCCGGGTCCTTGTGTTAGGGAAAACCTGATCTTCCTTATCACGACATGTTTGTGATGGTTCCTGACAAGAGTTCTTCCAAAAAATGAACTAGCGGGAATTCATGACGTACGGCTACGGAACAAAGAAACAGGAACCGGATATGGACAAGAAGTTTAAGCAGTGAGAGGAAGTATAATGAAATGGGTGGAATTCATTGACAAAACACAGCCTTTTCCATTGATTTTTCAAAATAGTCCCAACAGGTGCGGAACTGCCACAAGTGAGCTGTAAGTTTGTGGCCAAAAGTATGAAATCTACAAATTCTAGTTAAGTTTGGCATGCAGATGATGAGCGCATCCAAACACGATTCTATTCAAAGAATATTTGCAAGCATGTGAGAAACAACACGGTAATTCAAATGAAATACCCGTTGAAAAACACTGATAATCTCATCAATTCTGTGGCGTTTATTTCTCTCTCGCAATGCCTACAAAGCTACAAATCAACCACCAATCTGGGCTTCACAGATGAAATATGCAGATCTGATTTGTGATGCGGAAATTGTTATTTAGAGGGTCCAATATTTAATCACGGAACATCTTCAGTCGAGTATTGCATACGTAAATGTTATTTAGGCAGTGAGCAAGTGCAACATTACCATGGGATAATTCAAGCACAGGACCAATTCTACAGTCAGGCCTCGTTGGTGCATATTGCGAGAAAGTCATCAACAGTAGTCTTGGAATTTAATGATACGCACATTGACCCTGACCTTGACTTGTTAGTTTATATCTCCTCTGGTCATCCGCGTATTTTGTACATTAAGTTCATGACCACCTCGTCTCCTTAAAGTAGTAAACTTGAGGACACGTACCAGTTGTCATAAAGGAATGGCCGGAGCCTATAAATCGGTAAACGAGTTCACAATTGCTGAATGAAGTGCGACAAATCAATTACTGGCGCAAATAGGCTCGTTGCCATAAGAAAATCCACATAGCCATATGCTAGAGCATGGGATTACCACTCCCTGTACAGCGCATTTAGGCAACCAAAAAAAAAAAAAAATAACAAACAAACGAAAAATAAAACAAAAACAAAAAAAAAAACAAATAAAACAAAAAACAAACAAAAAAAAAAAACAAAACAGAAAAAAACAAAAAAAGAACAAAAAAAAACAACAACAAAAAACAAAAACAAAAAAACAGAAAAAAACAAAAACAAAAACAAAAACAAACAAAAAAAAACAAAAACAAAAAAAAAAAAAACAAACAAACAAACAAACAAACAAAAAAAACCCCAAAAGATGGGTGGGTGGGGGTGATGGTAATATGTATTTATCCACACCTTCCCTGTTTAGATACTTTTAAGACAAAATCACTCTTCAAATTTATTCCTATGAATCTCTTGGTGCAAACTGTCTCCTATTTTGCTTTTGGAGCTTTTGAAGCATCACGTATGATTTACAGAGTCGATATATATTCTTTGCAAAAGCTCGTCTTACAAAGTGTCTCTAGATGTCTGGCTTTCTTAATTCATATCAAGAGCAGAAAACAAATCTTATCAGAAATTAATTCAATCATGCATTGTTGTAAAAAGTTGTTGTTGCTTTGTATTTTGCAGTTTTGACCAATATTGATGTCGCCAAAATACGAAAAAGTCAGACAAACGTTAAAGGCTGTTGAAGGGTAATGCATTGCCTATATGAATTATGCCATATTTGGAATCTGTGGGTCGCGCCCTATACAATAATAAATAAAATAAATGCACGCAAATGGTCTTCTTGTATGGAAAATACAAGATGAGATACACATACAAGAGCCAAAAGCTGTTTGTTCCTAATTGACGATAAATTTAATTTTCTAAGCATGCTTAGCATTTTTTGACATGTGATAAAGCAACGTCAAGTTCAACAACCTTCAATAGGAAGCCATATACGT
>CAXHWN010000331.1:0-12000 GCA_964020975.1 Hermodice carunculata
GTCCGCTGTAAATAATAAGTTGCAATCGCAAACAAGTAACCTTGACCTAATCCTCAAAGCCACAGACCAACTTAAGTGACTTATAATCTGCTTTCTACTGTGTTATTACTCATCCTGCATTGCAGATTGCTTTTTAATGCAAAGTTATTTGCTCAGAATCGTAAAACCCTATGCAATTCAACTTTACATGTTCGCAGATGCAAAACTGCAATTGATGCTGAAACATTTGAATGGAGGTCAACCAGTCACAGGACTGTCCTTTGTCCTTTTGTTTTGGGCATGTACTTTACGTCACGCAATGACATATGGGCTTCACGTCAGGCAGTGACGTATCGGCTCACGCCATGTAGTGAGATATGGGAGAGGAATCTCCCTCTGAGGTATCATTCTTTATCCCGCAAGTTGTCACCCAGTTCTTGGGATGTGTCCTTGTCATTCTTCTATTTTTATGTGGTACGTACTTTGGAACGTCACATAGGGTACAAAGGGAAAACATACAGACAAGCTTATTTCTAACGCTATAGCATTTTCTCCCATACTTTGTCTTGTTTTGATGTTTATAGCATACGTAGGCATATTCAAGGAATGAATTGGCATGGTTAAACTGGTAGGGATTTTTCCAGCAAATTTCTGGAGATGAGATCAATCCATATGTTCTACCTTCACAGTCTTCTTTGTAAGGCTACTATATCCCATGCGGATACTCAACTGGTGTAGCTCAAACACACAGAACTGAACCACATGAACCTTCATGCACTGCCAAGCCATTATTTTCATAGTGTACATTGCACAAAAATGCAACCAAGTCCAAATGGGTATTTGCATAAATATTGTTGCCTTATAAGGAACCCAAATGGTTTTCTATGGAGGGTAAAAATGCAGTAGCTGTCTCTTGCAACAGATGATGGTGTAGCGATTTAGGTGCCACGCGAAACAAAATCATGCTGAAAAGTCCATGGTGCAATTTGAATGTCATTTTAGAGCGGAACTTTATTTCACTTTTGCTTTCATGGAGAGGTAACAATACCAGCCATACCCACATTTTTAATGACCGGTCTTTCACACATACATACATACATACATACATACATACATACATACATACATACATACATATATACATATATACATACATATATATATATATATATATATATATATATATATATATATATATCATTTTAAGATGCATATTTGCACAGAGAGGATGCGGCACAATTGAGCTCTTCTTCCCTAGAGCGCCACTCTCACGCCAGAAGGATATTTATCCGTTCGTTTGGGGGTGTAACTTGACATTGTACTAAGGGAATACCAATTGCCCTTCTACTATTGGAGAGACTTCTACATTATGTATAGGTATTACCTGTGCCAGATGTCTTCATTTATACCGCCACAGGAAGGATTTTCAACGGATCTCAGGCCAGTCTAAATGCAATAATAAAATACGTCCTTAAAAGTTTTTGGGAGATTCCATTCTAGCAATACAGTTGGAAGGATCAATGGAAGACAACTTTGAACATTGACACTACCAAGTTATTTTATTTGCGGCAAATTCTGTGTCCTTTTTCGGATTTGAAATAACATTTCCAGATTTATTGTAGCTCGTATATACTCTTTATGTAGTAAAAAACCCAAAACGCATTTAGCATGTTTATCAATGGGATCTGGGTGCCTCCTAGTTTGGAATATGATAGCTGTTTCACTTGGTGCATTGTTCACTCTCTAGACAGACGTGCAGACGTCACATCCAAAACGTACCATCTTCGAGCCAGGGATTTCCTGCATGATTGCCAGAAGTCGCTACAAAATTTCCGCTTGCTTTATATTGATGGGCATATTGACCAGGATAGGAGCCTAAGAAATATAGATACATGACGAACGTCCCAATACGAATGTTCCAACATGTATAACATACTGTCAATGATAAGTTTGGTGTCGATCGCAATCCAGTTATTTCGCACCATTGGTAAAAGACCTATTGATGTTTACGCTGGTGGCAACAATTGAAATTGATTCAATCGTGGCTAAGATATAAGAAAGGTCACTCAACTTCTAATTTAGAGATAGAAGAATCGAAGGTTTGTTGGTTTTAAAAGGCCCGTAGTTTATAATTACACTTTCAGAAAAAGAAAATAAGCCAAGTAGAAGTATTTTACCTGCATAAAATTTTGTTTTGTACTTTGAAAAGGAGAAAGCATCATAGAGAAAGAATTTTTACTTTTGTTCCGAGCATATTGACTAGCAAAAATGTTTCCTAAAATGGGAGGGAGGTGCAAACGTCTAAGTCGTGACTGTGTTTATATACCCTTATTCAGGTTACCTTTGTCTTGAATTGTCTCCTCTTTCTCTTGTTTTATCCTCTCCCACCCTAGGAGGCCAAAAAATCTAATGGTCAAATGTTTGTTTCAATGTTTTGGACTAGCTTCAACAGCACTGAAAACCAAATTTGAATGGAAATTGTTGGTGAGGCCTAACAATCAAAATAACACGGCTCAGGTCAACAGCTTAACACCATTGCGTACAGCCACATTTCTGTAGTCGACCATAAATCCCCACCGTTTATAAATACAGATATTTGTTTAGGTGGGCCACAATTGTTTTATCAGGTATTCCTTCTTTCTTTCTCTCTTTCTTTCTTTCTTTCTTTTTCCATTCCTTCTTCTTACTAGTTTACCACAAAGAATTTTTGGTATCGATGCGAAAGCTAAGTTGACAAATTCAACTATTGTTATCTGTTCTCGCTCATCATACATCAATCAACACGCATGTTTCGTTTCTCAAATAAGTATGGAAGGGTAGTTTAGAGACAATGGTGCCGCTATAATTAAGTAATTAATGAATCTGCCATTTTGTTGGTAACAGTATTAACATATTTCCCAGAAATGGACGCTGTAGTTTGTTTTTGTTTTATCAATTATTCTTTCTTTCTTTTCTCATTCCTTCCTTCTTTCTAGTTTACCACAAAGAATTTTTGGAATCAATGCGAAATCGGGTACTCGGTTTGGAATATTCAAAACGCCTTAAATTATGCAAATAATATGCAAATGAAATTGATTTGTTGAACAGTATAATCGATAAACGCAAAATTTCAACGCCTACCTGTATACTTGGGCAATTGCTCATCTAATACATGGCCTTAGTCACAGTCTGTACACGTATGCTTTTCAGGGGGTATTTAATAAATTCATGCTTAATATCTTCAAAAGTTTTGCAATACTGTAGATAGAGATCCCATTCCAAGCTCTACCTCTAGGTTTATTACGTGGACACAACGAAGTAAAACATGGCCCGAGTCATACTCTTTCTAATAATTTATGCTAATCAGGGATAATTCAACATTTGAATATTAAATATCTTCAAGAGTATTACAGCCAAAGATACCATTGCAACTTCCAAGCACCAGTTCTTGATATGGACCCATTTAATGAAATAATATGTAAATGTTTTAACATCTAAGTATGCTAATTGGGTTTGAAGATGGTAGGAGGTACATTTCAACGTTTAAATGTTAAATATCATCAAACCTATGGCGGATTTATGAGTCATTTTAAGATCTTCGAGTGTGATAAAGGCACATCATAAAAATAATACCAAGCAGTTAAAACAATTCAAATTATGCTAATCAGAAATTTGAGACCTCAGATCCACAGTAGCTTCAAAACTAACAGAGAATCAGAGTGTGTTTAAGTAGACTTTACCATATGACTATGGCTGACTGGTACAATTTTCAAGCAGTTCTCCATTGTAGATATACAGTCAGATTCAGCGTGAAGCACATTCTATGTTTACTCTCACCAACTTAACAGATTCGCTAGGTGAAAATTGCACGTTTCAAAAACTATGGTCCAGTTTAAGCGCAGGTCTAGGCTGCATAAGGTTGACCTAATTGTAAATCATGCTCAGCACCTCAGATGTCAACATTAGATAACTCGATAACTGTTTCAGCCAGGACTTTTTTATTGTATAGGGTTCTCTACAAGAGCTAGACGAGTGCCTTTGATCTTATTTATAATGGTACAGAGTCACATTTACTTGGTAAATCAGATTTCCAAACGGTAATAACAAGTACGTTGGGGGATTACCCTTGTGGATGTTGAGGATGGGGGTTCATCTGAATAGAGGCCAAGCTTCTGAGGCCCATATCAGGCCGCACCCAAATGCGGCGAAAATTAATGTTAATCTGCAACCATACATATTGTCGAAAGAAAGTGCGCTCTGTGTTACACAATGGACCAATTGAATGTATTGCCAGAAAAGCACCAATTAGACTTATTGCCCGAAAAGCAGTGACCCACATACCAATTTCTCCGTCACCAACTCTTGGTAGATGCTTTGATAACATATGTATAAAAAGCCAACCAGACTACGTCATATACGCCATCCAGTGTCTTAATTTAATTGACTGTTTGAAGCCTATGTACTTCCGCAGTGGATGAATACGTGACATGGAGTGACTAAAGTGCTATTTCGCAAAATGTTTTGATACAGTGTATCGTAAAAAGCCTCCATGAGGGTCATATTGGGTTTGTGATTTGGGTCAGCTAGACCTTATTCCAACGTCACAGGGGAACGTTTGTTTGTTTGGTTTTGAAACTGTCCGGTTTAAAATATAGGGTAACTCTTACAGTGTCAACTCCGACTAAAGTCGAACATTTTACTACGAACTGCACTGGATTATGATAAGGAAGCCAAAAAGTCGTTCCTTGTAAAAACGGCTTTCATTCCAATGCCAGGACGCATGTAGTGACAAAGAATATACCAGTCCAGGTCAACAGCCTGCCTGCGTCCAAAGTGCGCCGCAGAAAGCTGTTGTCAGTCCAAACTGAGGCACTGAAAGAGTTAAAGTATATATGGCAGACCATATCACATTTTCAAAGTTTTAACGCAAATTTAATGAAACATGGTCACTGATAGTAACTCGAAAACTCCTTTAGATATACTTTGATGTTGCACATGTAGATGGATTTTCCTATTGATTCTAGATTTGTTTGAGGATGAGTGTTACTGATAGACCTGTGATGGGCAACAATGACGTCATATCTTATTATGTGGTTTGCAACATTGGACAGTGGTTCTCCGAGACTTAAATGCTGCATCTTTTCGCCATTGGTGTGCGCCGAGGAAAGTTGCTGACTATTGGCAATTGTGTCCTGTATGTCTGGTCTAAAAGTGTCATCAAAAATGTTTCGAGAAGAGAAAAAAATATGGAGAAAGCAGACGATCTTTGAAATTATCGGGCGTTGTAGACCAGTTTAACCGGCAAAGGCCGTTGCACCGGTCGAGACCCGTGATCACATGGTACAATGACAAGAGCCCACTCTGTGTTTGTTTTAAACTTTACTTATGGTGTGCGCGTTATCACCTGATGCTTTTAATGCCGTTATGACAAAATATGATATCAGCGCTCAGATACGTTTTCTTCCAGAAGCATCGGTCGTAACATTCCCAAGCTGGGGAGAGAGAGAGAGAGAGAGAGAGAGAGAGAGAGAGAGGGAGAGAGAGAGAGAGAGAGAGAGACAGAGAGAGAGAGAGAGAGAGAGAGAGAGAGAGAGAGACAGAGAGAGGTTGCGGGCGTCGATGCTTAGTTGTGTTCGGCGGGCTACCCTTGTCCCGTTGGATGACCTACGTCATTTCTCCTCTACATGTGCAGTAGGAACTATACTTAAATGTTACTAAATGGCATGGAGAATTTACATAGGTATCTTCAATATCATTTTATTTGGCGAAACGATTTTGAAAGAGAAACCAGTTTCGATATGAGGCGAATTAGGCCTATCCCTACGGTATCTATTTTCATATATTTTTTGGCTAAAATAGAGGGAGACGAAACTGAACAAATGTATCCCCGATGAGATGCGATTTCTGAGTTAGAAAGGGTTAAATTGTTCCATATCATGATCAAAGAAGACATTCTTGTACACTTCAAGTTGATATACTACCCAACAAGCCGGTTTGACCTTGCATGCTTACCTCAGTGATATGTCTTTTAAGTTGGTAGAACCTGCCAGGAGTCCAGGCTTGCCACCTAGAGCTCTTTGGGCTATTTCCCCTGCTCCCTGATAAGATTTGCCTCCAACTATTTACAGCGTCTTATCATTCAGTATTATACGTACATACCAGCCCGGGCTTATTGGATTTACCAGTGACGGTCCAACGTCAGGACATTGTGCCCTTGCATGCGCCATTGTCAAAATTTTAATTGCACAAACGAAGCTGTTTTTCTATATTGAAATATAGAAAGCTCGTTGGCCAGATTTAGAGTCTTCCAGGTTGGTGCTGACATGACAGACGAAATTGAGACTTTGCAAGTATATAGTTCTGTTGAATGCAGTGTGGCCTCATTCTGGATGATTTGTAGGCCGTCCAGGTTTAAAATTGGTAAGCTTGACAACATTTTTATGATGGAGAATCTAACCAGAGACTTTGGAAATCCTGCATTTCATACATTGAAGTGCGCTGCGATATGCAGAATTATCGCAACAATGATAGGACTATCTTTTAGCATGCTGAATTTGATATTGAGTACATTTCTGAAAGGACAGTATTTAAGCACCAATTCAATGCTTAGAGAGAACCATCTGTAGTTCATCATTAGGAACCATGATATGTCGAGTCATTCCACAATGTTTAATGGTTGCAGAGACTCATTTGCTCGTTTCACCTGATTATCAAGAATCTGATGTTAGTCCGAATGATTCCAGCATAAAACAGCTATTATATCTTTATGCTGCTTGATCTATATATCGTAGATTCTCCAAAGCATGAGAGAGGCCGAGGCAGGCGCAAATTGCCTTTGTGATATTGGTAAGGCATTCTATCGGGTTTGGCACTAAACATTACGTTTTTAAATTCGATCTTTTGGTATTAATTGAGATTTGCTGGAATGATTAGAAATTATATATTGTCAAAGTGCAGTAGTCAGCACAGATGGGTTGGGAGGAAATGCAAGCTCTATATGTAAGTCTTCTAAAGACGTACACCAGTGCAAATACAATTTTTATAGTCTAGTTCTATCGGGTGAAGACTATTATCTTCCGGACTGATATAACTCTTACCGAAAATGGCCGGTTGAACGTGCTTCGGTAAGAGTATATATGAAGAGAATATAATCTGCCTATGAACCCACATCTGATGAGAGACCACTTGTGCCAAAGGACCAGTCTCAATATGCTATTAGCAATTTTAGTTTCATTGTACCTAGCTCAAGCGACCAGCCTTCAGAAAAGACCATTTTGATAGGTCCAGTAGGTGGTCCCTTAAAACAGGTTCCAACACACACAGACACACACATATATATATATATATACATATATGTATGTATGTATGTGTATATATATATATATATATATATATATATATATATATATATATATATATATATATATATACATATAGACACATATATAAGGATATTTGATATTTCTGTAATTATATTTTAGAAATAGGCAGTGACGGGGCCGGACATAGCGAGTACAGAACTTGGCCATAGGATTTGTGGTATTGGATATATAGAGGCATTGCACCATATTTTACTTTTGAGGTGAATACTTCCAATCCTTTATGGACCTTTGCAATGAATAAATAAAGTCCGGATTGTTGTACCTTTAATCGGTCACCACCTAACTATGCAGATAGGAGCAACAGTAGGATATGTGGCATGCAGTTTGGAACCAAACAAAAAAAACAAACAAACAAACAAACAAACAAAGAAACAAAGAAACAAAAATAAAAAAAAAATCAAATCCCCCTACGCTCTATAACCGATCTAGTCACTGCAAGTGTCCAAAGCTATACCTTAATTATTGAATAATATCATGGCCGATGCAAACATTTGGTAAGCTCGAGGCTTCAACAGTCAAATGAATGTATCGAGCGGTCATCTGCAGGAAGCCATGAAGTATGTTTTGCATCCTGAAATTCCTGGATATATGTTGTGATGATGCGGCTTGCTTTTACATAAAATTTATTTAGGACCGCCCATTGAATTTAATAAGAATGTATTTGTGAAATAACAGAATATATAAATAAATCGAAAGTGTAACACCCGTTCTTGCTTAATGGCAAGACCAAGCGAACTTGTAAAGCATATTAGGCAATGCACGGAAAAATTTGGAAAATTCAAGTCCGGGCAAAAGTTTCCATATGAATACATGCACATTCTCAGAGAGGGAAGCTCAAATAGACTCTTCTTCCCAAAACTTTGAGCAAAGGATGACCGTCTTTAATTTTAAACGCTCACAAAGGTGTCTCAAATCAACCTGATCATGTGTATGCACTAACAAAAGAACCGATAAAATTGTACTCTAAAATCGGTTGTTTTTCGTAAATTCAACCCCAATGCTGTCACACAGCTATGAAAGTCACGGACCAGACACATGGAACAGCATAAACCCTCTGGCTGTTGCAAACGTATCCAAAACATAACGATAAAAATGTTGTAAAGGGGTTGTTTAAATTGAACTAGTTGTGACCTATTGAAGTAATTTTACATTAGTGTATGTGTGTTCCATTTATTCTTTCAACTGACATTCAGACTGTAGATATTGTCAATCAAAGTGGTAGACCGGCCCATGCAGCTCTTTGCCTGATGACATGAATAACAAGAATTGAGTGCGTGAAGGAAAATAAGATTTAGAGGTGAATTCAAGATGTTCTTCAGTCATTTAATGACTTTTCAAGGTATTTTAAATGATATTATGATCGATAAGAGTTTACGTTATTGCCATCTGTGTAGGTACGTTAGCATCGGTTGCAGGGGCAAGTGCATATAGTGAAGTCTAATACTACAGCCTGTCGGTTCACGCTTGGAACTTCAGTATGTCTTATGTCCATAATTCTGGGCCATCTGAGCACGCTTCTACAGTATTTGTCGGGGAAGGTGGCGTTCATAAACCCCTGCTTCAAACCGTATATACACTGTGGCCTTCAGAAAGAACTTGGTAATGTCAATTCAAATTGTAATCGTTTTCCTGCTCTCATTGGTCACAAATTGGACGTATTGGATAGACTAAACGGCATGTGGCAGCACATGCTTCCTGTTCCCCTGCCACAGAACATTTTCGGGAAAGTGATTTGACCCAGATTTGTTTATCCACTCGGTTGGCTTCACCAGTTACAGCAGGTAACTAAGGAGGCTCTTACATGTAGTTCCGACACAAAGGGATCTGCTCCATTGCTGAAAGGGCTTTTCTACCAGATAGAGAATGGACAAATTTCAAATTTTGAATGCATTTTGCACTTGTGTGAGTGCCTGGCATTATAACAAAAAGTCCTGCCATAATCATTTTACATTCATGTACGTTTTCGTGTTTTATCACTAGCCAAATTCTATGCTTTCAGCGACATTAGGACCCGTTTAATTGATGGCCAATACTTGCTTTGGACCCCAGCCTCACTGAAACATCACGCAGTTCAAAACAAACATTCCATCGTGTGAGCAAAAGTATTGTGACTAAGGAGATTAAAGCTATTTATTATTGCAATCCAGGTCCATCTTTTGTGGTCAGAAAGATGAAGAATCCGTAAAGTTTTTCCACATCTCAATTTAGTGTATTCATCCTGCTGAATTTTTATCTGTTTTTAGATTTTAAAGATTGTTTGTGTTATGCCTTTTTTTTTAAATTACTGCATGAAATAATTTGCTGAACTTTCTTCAAATTTTATGGGGTTGTACCTCGACCAGTTTTCAAGTACGATTGCTCACTAGGTACCACTACTGTCATATTGTGATTCCCATCAGAGTTTTGAATAATAAATCAAAATCAATAACAGTAATATTTCATAAAAGGACGGCAATTTAAGCGTTTCCTCCAGCATCTTCTCTCAAACTACTAACTTGGTTTCGTCAAGTTTGGTGTCAATGTATACTGAATTAGGAGTTATGGTATTATTTTTCTGATATTTTGCTAATTGGTTCTGAATCCCAAAAGAGGAGCTAGCAGCTGGCGATTCTCAAGCGTGAAGCTCCAACTTGTTTTCCATTTTTTCACTTGCTTTTGGTTTTGTTATATTGAATCTTTTCCGCAAAACAGCTGGCTGAATGCTGATCAAAACATATGCAAATTTTCTTCAGCTCAACTCATAAGCTTGTCCACTCTGTTCTTATTTCGGCTTTTTAAAAAAATCATTTCAAAAAATGTGTATAAATTTATGGTCAATGAGTGTGTCATTATAACTACCACTTTCAAGGCTGAGAAAATACACCTGTAATTAAAACTTGGCTGGCTCCTTGGCGAATATTTACATTTGATGTTTCCATTAGCTTCTTCACTGTTTTTGCTGTGATTTTTCGTAGAGTAATTTCCTTAGTTGATTTTATTTTCGATTGAAATTAGCCTGTTTTACATCGTAGTCCGTAAAACACACATCTGAAAAAGGGCACAGCTTTCCTCGGTGCACTATGGGCGCATTGTGCTCAAAGCGCGCCCAGGAAAGCTGTTGACCTGGGCTATTATATTCTATGTTACCCAAGAGATACTGGTACTTGAATAAAAGGTATTTCCACAAGCAATACTAATATAGTATCTATTTGATAACATAAGTTCATATGAAGTTCTTCGACTTCAGTCGCAGTTGGCAGTGGAAAGGTTGAATCGGTTGTTCTTTGAGAACATGAGCCGCACAGTTGTTTAAATCTTATCTTGCAGGAAATGTTCAAGGTTGGAAGGAAAGTTTCAGCTTCTGGCTGCATTTTCACATATTTTTCTGTTCAACTATATTAATTGTATTTAGCTTATATGTGAATAAAGTTTTTTTTTAATTCAAAAATTCAATACAAGGAAGAGGGAGGAAAAAGAAAAAGAAGCCATTCTGTCTGTGTAGTGGCTTTAAGCATTTGCTGGCATGGCCGTCAGCTGCATGAGCACAGGTTGTTCTTCTAGGCGTCCCACTGCATCAAGACATACCTGCGCCCCCATTGCCGGTTATTAAAAGTTTCGTTGTGTTGTCTTTCCTGCTGGGAGTATGTGACACACTATCAGCTGCGCCATAGGCAGCACTTCCAGGCACCAGTGGGGAGTCCACAACGGAGCCTTGTTTGGTGCATTAACCAAAAAAAAAAAAAAAAAAAAAAATCCTTGGCTGCTCCAAACCACTGCAAAATCCATCCTGTTTGTGACAATGAAGAATAATTTTAGAAGACAGTGAATCATGTATTCCTTGTTTACGTTCAGGTGTAAGTCATTGAGTGCAACCGGATGCTACACGGGTGAACCAAGTACAGTGCAGATGCAGTGCACAGTTAAGAATGAAAAAAAGGCAGAATAACATTTTCTTATTGATCCAAGACTCAGTGACATTAAACACGTGTGATCGATAAGTGTATGTACAGTGAACTCTGCCTATTAAAGCCAACTAAGGGACTATCAATGTGGTCTTAATAAAGGAGTGGTCTTAATGGGAGATATTTAATGATAAACGAAAAAAACGAGTCTTTGAATTGGCTGTCTTTAATGTGGAAACGGTTTATTTATAGCGGTGGACATAATTGGAGATTTTATTGCATATGTATATATGTATTATGTATTTATGTATATATGTATGTATGTATGTATGTATGTATGTATGTATGTATGTAAGTATGTATGTATGTATGCATGTATGTATGCATGTATGTATGTATACATGTATATATGTATGTATGTATGTATGTATGTATGTATGTATGTATGTATGTATGTATGTATGTATGTATGTATAATACACATCCCAGAGGGATAAATGTTTATGTCTAAGTGCGAACAGAGACATACTGTTTTTCCAGGAATTCTTTCTTCTTTCTTCTTTCTTTCTTTACAGGCAAATTTGTCCGACATTCCATTTGAAAACTATTATGCATTGAAACTTGAAACTTGACATGATTCTATTTCCATATATGGTGTCTTTGGTGCTTGTAAAGAGGTTCAGCGGCTTTGAAAATTATGCAAATTAGGACCATTTTGAAAAGTTAAATCTTGAATATCTCCTACTTCCATTTATAGGTTTGTATTACTGCACATTTTT
>CAXHWN010000332.1:5000-35585 GCA_964020975.1 Hermodice carunculata
ATTACGCTACTCACAGCGAAAAGAAACGTGCCCCAGCCGCGCGTGACAAAATAAGACAGACACACACAGTTTCCATCGGTGTTGAAAATATGGAGCGATAGCGGGTTGTAAAAGAAGGACAAGGTCAGCCTTGGGCGAGCAAGTGATGATGATGTCGCTACATTCATTCTGAACAGGTCTGACGTTCAGAGCTGTGCCCAATCGTCGCTCGTGCCGGAAAAAAAAAAAATCAAAGATCACAGGAGCCGCCCATTTCTTTGAAGTCGTTATATTCAAGTCGTCATGGATACTTGATCAGTCGTGTTTGTAATCAATTGAGATTGAATCCGAATATCATTATCATATTATAACCGCTCCAGCTTGATGAAGTTTTCTTTTCTTTTTCTTTTTTTTTGGGGGGGGGGGAGGGGGGGGGAAGAGTGGCTAGGTAATCAAATTCATGGGACAAAAGTGCCGTTAATTAAGATCAGTAAAGACGACGGCAACTTCAGAGACAAAGAGAGAGAAAAAACAACAAACAAATGGGCATATTATCTACGTTTCCCGCTAACTTCGAGATAAACTTTTGTCTGCATCGGCAGCTCTTGACTGCACATATTGCGAGGAAGACGTGCCCGCGACCTCCGCTACTTATCAAGCTGTTATTGTCTACGATGTCAAAGATTTATGTTATTCTATTCGTCATCAATTTTCCTAGGGGCACCATAAAATTTTCTCATGAACTTGACTTTATCAGTTCTGTATTTCTATAAGATTGTGCAAGGTATAATGTGTGAGTTTCTTTCTTAAGACATTTGTCTGCATGCCACTTGTGTGGGAAGTTGCAATACGTTGTTCAGAGCCTCGTCCGACAGCAAATTTTACCAACATTTCTCGACGACAATATAACGAATTTATTTTGAAAAATTAGAAAGAATTGTACTTGTAATTTCACATTGCTGTGTACCACACTAGCCAAATGCATTTGCAATGGATTAGAACAAGCTTTGAACGTTGTCACCATTGACAGAACGGTATACTGCACAACGGTCTGAACGGGTCCTCGGGTGTCACACTGTGTTCGGTATAATGGCACATGCTACATGAAAATTTGATGAGGAACTGTACGTTTCGAAACATAAAATTTATTATACAAAGAAGCCTCATTCTCTCACTCTTTCGGTCACTGCTTCAGCCATATCTATCTGCTATTATCGGTCGCGACCGTATACATTCTCCGAAAACACGCACACACAAGTCCAACTAAATAACATCCCATTTTTCTGCACATGCTTCCAGCACAGAATTATCTATCGTTCTTTCTTGTAAGTCATATGCAGAACAAAAGTTGATGTACATAAACTTAAGGTATCAACAATTTTTTCCAAACAAAACATTTTAGTCAAGTAATTCAGAATTTCATCTGGTCCTTTCTAGATCTGCTGTGGGTTTTGTGTGTGTGTGTGTGTGTGTGTGTTTTGTTTGTTTGTTTTTTTGTTGTTGTTTGTTTGTTTTGTTTTGTTTTTGTTTTTTTTTTTCTTGTTTTTTTTGTTTTTTGTTTGTTTTGTTTTTGTTTTGTTTTGTTTTTTTGTTTTTTTTGTTTTTCTTTTGTTTTGTTTGTTTGTTTTGTTTGTTTTTTATCTCGCATTTTTATTTTGGTAATTTGCGATGAAAAAAAAAAAATACTGAGGATTTCAAATGTATCATACCATGATGCAAACTCGAAATATATGATTGCTTAATTGCATTGGAACAATCTACTATAGTGTAGAGTTGGTAGGAACACCGCGAGGAAAATTATTCAGACGATAATATTGACAAGATCTAAGAAGAGAAAGAGAGAAAAAATGAAATACAGATTTTGATTTGTTACGAATGCAGTGCATCGTCAATAAAACAAACATCCTAAAACAAAATTTTTGGTAGGAATCTCTCTATCTCTCTCTCTCTCTCTCTCTCTCTCTCTCTCTCTCTCTCTGCAGATAAGCATGAAGATAGTGTTTTGCTCACTGTAACCAAGGAGAAGGGGGGGGGGGTTCGGTACGCTGGTACAGGTAATTATTCTTCTAGAGTACGCAGTACGGAAAATAAAAATCTTTCAAAATTTTGGATAGTACGAAGTACGTAAAACAAGACAGCTTCCAGTACGGTAAATAAATAAAAAAAAAAAAAACAGTACGCCAGTACGAGAAACCCCTTACCGACCCTCAAGGACGGCTTTTTCTACCATCTTTGCTGTAACATTAATAACCAATGGAACGGAGGTACCTGCATCCTAGAACTGCTGGTACCAAATTATAGACAAATCTTGAAATTGGAAACGACGTTTGTTTCACTGCATAAAAATTTAGTTTCCTGAGATTTGAGGTCAATATGTTCCAAGTTGAATCTGTATTTGCAGTGAACGGTGAAGATGACAATCATGTGTTATTGTTTGCGACCATGTGTGTTCTCATTTGCTCGTTTTCCACACTTATGTAATCTAACGCAAACAAATATGTCTATCAAAATATATACCAATTGAACACAAACACAATCCATAGCAAACGATCGCGACTTGAATTTATAAAAACATGCACAAGTTTAGCGTCAAAATGAACACCATACATAAAAGCTTTATTTGCTGTTTTTCGTCAATAAATGTGTCAAACATTGTCATTGACACCGGAACATTATGTAAGACTGCATGCCGTCGTCTTCAAGTTCGAACGATGCGAAGGCCGTAGGCCTAGGCTTGAACAAACAACATAGGCACCGATGAGCGTACAAACTCGTCCATTTATCATTGAGTCTTGCGATACGAACATGCATGATTAAAATATGATCAAGCACAGTTAATGACATGAAAAATTCTATGCTCGTTGACGACCAAAAAAATAGTGGTATTTCACAGTTTCACTCTGTCTCCGCAGACGGCTCTGCAAGCACGTGGAGATTGCATGCAATTGTGCTTTGCTCTCGCAATATAGCGCACGCCACGTGACCGGCGAGAGCCAACTGGTTCTAAATATATCTCTCATCAGCGAGGAATTGCCCTAGAAGTTAGAACCGTTGTGCATGGCCGAATGCCGTTACAAACAACACTTGCATGGTCGAATGTAAAAACTCTTTCTTGCCGCCAAAATATCATGTTTATTGACCAAAACGAAGGCACAACGGTCCTTCGACGCATGATTAGTGATGAATTACGTGGATAGGTACGTGTATGAAATATCGCGGAATGCAACTTTAAAGCACTTACATATTGTTATTGCGCCAAAACAGCGTACTTGCACAAGACTTGTAAGGGGAAGTGATAACTTGATTACATTTTCTCGTGGACTTTTTAGATCACTGTAACAAATGTTCAATGGATTTTTTCCGTCTGATGCATCTTTGGACGTGTTCAGACTGGTAACTGTCTGGATATGCAAAAACCTACGGAGAGCCTCATTGAGCTGACAAAAGTTCGGTGTTCACAGAATTGAGGTCACATTCACCCACGAATACAAGCAAGATACGGAACTTCTTTTAACAGAAAGGTCCTGATAATGTGCATAGATCGATAAAGAATATCTACATTTTACATCAGCAATGAGCAGTAATACCAGTGTTACCATTAAGAGCACAAATGAAAGAAAATAACTTGCACCTTTTTAAAATCTGTTTCTTGTTTGCACCAGAATACATACGTTCGCCGGATGACATATTCTCACAGTTAGGCTTTTTCAGCTAACAGTTAGGCATTTTCAGCAATTGTGACCAGTGGTGACAGAGTATTTTCTCTTATTAAACCCTTCAGGTATCAGTCTTGTTTATTTTGCCGATATCAAATGTTAAGAATAAAGTCTTGTCACAAATCAGGACTATTAACACGACAGGAATAGTTCCTGGTTTTCAAATATTCAACTTTTTAGGTCTACTATGTACAATGTACATGAGAGGGGGTCTCCTTACGGAGCCCCACCTAAAAAAACTAATTCTACTGGCACTTTGTGTTTCACACGGACATTTCTGACCTTGCGAAACACGCTGTCATACATTTGTTACTCCAACTAATACAGTGTCATGGTGTGCCTTCAAAATTAAATGGCCTACAGAGTCAGCTAACCAGGCAATCCAGCTGGGTTTTTTTGTGTGTGTGTGTTTTTTTTTTTAAATGGACACTTTTGCCAGTGTGCTAAAAATTTCAACCTCGGGTGCTGAAGATGTAAACTCAAGATGTGGACATGACCAGGTGCTGATGCTAAACAATGTTGGCTTTGATGCAGGGATACAGAGTGAGTATCTGAACCCACACTGGGCTGAGAAGCAGTGTTACACCCTTTAAGTTACCAGTTTGGCCACTGAAAAGGGTTCATCCAAGACTGAAACAGCTCTGTTGCATAAATTGCATTACCCCCAAAGTTAAAATTTCTGAAAGATATTTTAAACTGTACATAACCCTTCTCCTCTTGCTTTTAACATTTTATTAACAACAATGTGGTGATGATGATGATGATGATGATGATGATGATGATGATGATGATGATGATGATGATGATGATGATGATGATGATGATGATGATGATGATGATGATACATCAATAAGTGTAAAATACATTTACAAAATGGACCAGGGCCTACATTAATTATGCATCCATAGTTTTTTGTCCATTTACATTTCATACAATGTACACTCAGGTTTTTTTATACATCCTCTACACATCCTACCAGAGCTAAGGTAATTGCTATATTTTTCCTGTATCTTGAATCTTCCACAATATGTATATCATTAAGCATCTTTGAACTATTACACTACTTTAGTTGGCATCCTACACTGTAAGTCAGGATTTGACCAATTACCACCTTGCAACCCCACCTGGCCAGGAGGTGAATGGGCAGAAGTGGATAATGTATAGCACAAAATGTTTTATATTTTAGTGACACCAGCTCCAAAAGACATACATTTCTCATTCAGTTGGTGTTTCAATATTTACTGAGTTAAAGTTGTCTTTCTAGATTTATCTCCATGTTTGTCCATATTCATACACATTTTAGCAATACAGTGTAAATGTATTCTCATTAACTGTTTCCTTTTGTTTCCAACCATTAATCTGAACATACAGGTCATAAACAGATTGGGATTTATGATCCAGACATGATCAATGCTTAAGTGGAGAGATTCTTCTCTCCCAAGGGTTACAGAGAAAACCACACTTCTCTGGCCTGCTCTAGTTCACATGGCTTGTCAACCAAACATCACAAACTTGTAACAACTGGCATCAAAATAAAATTAAGCCCTACTTGGGAGTGTCCAGTATTTAAACTGGGAGTCACAACACCTGCACCAAAATAGAGTTAATGTGTTGTCTTTATGCGCAGCGATGTTATCCTGCCTTTCAATGGGCCAATGTATCTAACAGAATACAGTTTCTGTTTAAACACAAAGCACAGAGTTGCATCCTAAGACAAACTCTCTCAAAAGAGTAACCATAAACATGCATGTTTACTCTGGAATTAAACAAACTTGCAAGGTTCTGATGAGTCCAACAAAGAACAGAAACAGCCAGTGATTTTGGAACATCACTGTCCACTTTCATCACCACTTGTCTTGTCCTTCTTCTTATTCCTAATTATCATCTCTTTTTCTCAATGCTTTATTCTCTTCTTGACTTCCCCGGAAATAATTTGCTCACTTCCAAACAAAACTGAGTTAAGTGTGGCGAAAATAAAACAAAAGGCCCATGGGGCTAATGCTCTGCTGACCACCATCACCAAAAAATCATTTTCTGAAATATATTCAATCCAAGAACTTGAAAAAGTAATCAAAGTTGGCCATGTTATGCAATATTAAAATTTCACGATACACATTTGTAGTACATTTGGCCTGATTCATCTTATTTTTTATCAAGATACTGAATTAAATTTCCCTTTTTTAAGTGCTTAATGACCTTGCAAAATAGGTCAAAGTCACACAATCAATGGGTTATGGTGATCCAAAAATAGATTACCAAGTAGAGTTTGATATATACAATGTACTCAAGTGCAGTTTTGATCTGCAGGCTCAATTCTCTTTGCCAGTCCTGTCCAAACTACACTCTACCACTACAAAAATAGGTCAAGGTCACTGATCTTACTTAACATATTAGCATTTGACATGATCTATATATTCTATAATTTGGCAGGTCTAATTCAATTATTTTTTGAGATATAAATTTTGTATCATTCAGACATTTTAACCCGTAATTTCCATCAAATTACATGTGGCGCCACTAGTATCATAACAACCAAGATTTTGACCTCTTCTACCATCCCATTAAATTTTACGAAGATCCATAAAACATTCAGGATGATGGATTGGTCACGATTTTCACATTTGTCCTGTACATTATATAACACTATAGGTGGTGCCACCAACATAGATTTTTCATCCACTTGATAAGTCCTTAAAGTTATACGGGCCTAACTCAAAAACTGTGGGGTGCAAAGCATTCATAACATGACCCTCATATTCCAACTGGCCATTTGATCTTGACCTTCAACGCCAATTAAACAAGTGCACTGTGATCCAAAGGATCTATGTCCCCTGCCACAATGTTTTGAAAAAGTTGTTGCACTTGATGAAAGGATGCACAAAAATTGATCTGTTCTTGGACCCTGTGACCTTGAAAGTAAGTGAAGGTCAAAAACAATAAATGGCGCACATGCCCTTGTCATGATGCCACCCTGGTATAAATTTCATTATTCTATCTCTAAGGTGTTCTAGAGATATGCTGCCAGACACATGAAAATGGATATGTTCTTGGGTCTTGTGACCTCGAAAACAGGTGAAGGCCAAAAACAATACACAGCGCACATGTCTGTGGTATGATGCATCTCTGGTATAAATTTGATTATTCAATCTCTTAGGGTTCTAAAGATATGCTCCCGGACGGACGGAGGTACGGCCATACGGCTGCCTTTCCTCACTAACTCTATCTCCCCCTGTGCCACCTTTGGGGGCAAGGGACAATAAATAGCTCAAAATATGTCATGAAGATCGATCAAACATTGAGGACATTAGAGCGGTCACAAGATTTCCACATTTTCACCTATATATATATTATATAATGCTGCAGGTGACGCCACCAATATCAAGCTGGACCTAAATTTTCAAACACTTGATAAATCCTGAAAGTTTTTTGGGGCTGTAGACCGTACTGCGCTCACAAGCAAAAAGTTTACGGACGTCTCCTTTGAAACTTGAAAGCTTCATACACTATTCCACCATATAATACAATTTTAAGCATCATAAAGTTGACTAGAGGTGTTATGAGGTAAAGTGTACTAAGGTATTAGCTGAAAGCCACCTCTTCCACTGTACTGGATGAAGATTAAAAAGAAAGAAATCCTGCAAAAAGTGAGTATGATCATGGTTTTCTGACTTAAGACAGACTACAGAAAATTCTCTAGGTGGGTTAAATATACTTTACCCCAGGTACTTTCCCTCTTACCACTCTAAACACTTTGAGGACTATACTTTGTCATTTCAAACTCCATCTTGAAACAATTTGACTAATGTTCTTCAGTTAGTGTTGTATTTATTAGGTATTTTGGTTATCTCTGGAAACATTTCAACAGCGTTTTGTGTAGTTGTAGTTTTTTTTAACCTTTGTGTTGTAATTTATGTAACAAAGTTCAAACCGTATTGACAAAATCGCTAAAAAGTGTTGACTTGTCTGATACAAACTCCATATGCTTGTTTCTCTGGAATGTTTCCTGTCAGGTCACAGACAGACATGAGTGATCGCACAAGCTCTGCCACCTTTGGTCAGCAGAGCTAAAAAAGCGCAAGGTATTCAGCTTGACTGACATAATTGAGTTCAGCTTCCCAGTCTGATAAATATCAGGTTTCATTTTGGTTAAATCCTTACGAAGCATTTAATGCCCACTGCAAATGACCCACGCTAAATATAGGAGATATTGTTGACAGTACAACTGTTTAATTATTAACTCATTCCATGATATGGTCACAGGCCTTGGTCAGTGGTTCTGGCACTGCCTGGCAAGTCATGCTGCAGCTGACTTGCCAGGTAGTGCCAGAACCACTGACTTAAGACTATAGGCATGTTGGTACTTGAATAAAAGCTCTTTTCATGAAGAATTTAAATATGCATTTGTCATCTTAAGTCCAGGTAAATATACGGAAAAATCAGGGACTGATTTGGAATGAGTTAAAGATGATTACCACAGAGACCCATTGGAGGCTTGTGACATGTGGCTACCGAGGGGTGGGCGGGTGATACCCTGATGGAATGATGAGGCAAGGTGACTGTGGTTGCTGATCCTCGTAAAGTCATTCATCACAACCCTTTATAACATTGATAACCATGCTGTTCGAGGTTTCCCCTGCATAAGTTTCAAGAATTGCTGAGTGCTGTACATGTGAATGATAGAACCAAGTTACACAGTTACTAGTTATACAAGTTATGTATCTAAACATCACATTAAATGGTCATGAATAACATATATACGGTACTACAAAATACATCTGCGGAGTTACTGCTTCAATAAAATACTCTGAAAGAAAGACACAGAATGATGTCTCAATCAAACTAATATTGTGTTTAAATGTAAACTAAACATAATGAAATAATTACTTTAAGCTTTCTTTAACTTCACACTTCCAAATTGTTTATGTCATAGTGAGCACTGTGACAGTAACCCTTATACATTGGAAGGTTCCAGTCAAAATTAAAAAAAAAAAAAAAAAACATGTAGAAAATTCCATTGTTAGCCAAAAAATGTCTTGGTATAACAGGCTGTTGTGCAATGTATATCTCTAATTTATACCCTAGCCTAAAAGTTGGCTCAGATTCAAATGTCAGCATAACCATTAGTATTACATTGCTCATCCAAAGCCATTTTTCATCATGTTCTATGTAAAATGGCATATATATAATTCATTCTCTTTTCCGGATGCAAAGCACAGTTTATATGGCAATTCTCTATGTTACCATTCTTCTGTTCTTGCTCTCAAGGAAAGCTGGGAGTAATGGCTTTAGATGTTCAAAATAAATGTCTGAAGCCATGCATGTACTACACCAAGTTTGGTATGTGTATTATTCATCCGCTGGCCTCACTGATTTCCTGTTTTCCACATGGCTACCAGCAAGATATGAAGTCCTGACGTGAAACGTACAACCTGACCTTCCAATTTTACCATGCATCACTACACAGGACTTTGTATTTGGGAGGCTGATATGTTCTGCATCGTTCTTGACTCACACCCAGAAAAATGTTTCTATTGTATCTTTCATGTGAAAGATCTGTTTAAACGTGTATAATGTGACTTCTGAATCACACAGAAAAGAATGGGAACTTTTCATATCATTTCCACCAGAAACTGTAATTTCCATAATCTGAAGCTATTCAGGGCCTCTGTTGTACTATCACTACAAAGATAGGGTAAGCTAAATAATTCTTTACGCTTACAGAGTCAAATGAAATTCAGAGCTCTCTGTGTCAACCAATAACATCCTCACTGAAATCACCTTGCAGCAAGTTTTATTGTGGAAAGTGAAAATCTCAATGTATGCAGTTGACGCCTATAAAAACAATAACAAGTAGCTGCTGATGCTAGCCATGCCCAACCCCCCAACCAATAAATCATGGTGGTAAATACACATGATGTTCATTTGTATATAATAGCACGTAAAGTGTGAAAAGTTTCTGTTGGTGGTACATGTAATATGGAAATAAAAATAAGAGAACCTGTGTTAATTAATTAATTAGTAAAAGAAAGTAATCAGTCAAACTAGTTCATGCTTATGCACACCTCCTACCTGAAATCTACCAACCAAGAAAATTTCAGAGGGCTACCATCCATAATTCCAAAGATATGGCCGGGACAAAATTGTTTCTGATCTGGAGGTTGCCTAATGAACTTTTGTTTATTCTTAATGTAAGCAATTATGCACACAAAACAGTGCCTATGCACAGCTACAATTATGATCTACCATCTCAATAAATTTCAGATGGCTAGCATTTATGTTTTAGAAGATATGACCCGGACAAAATTTGTTTCTGATGCACAGAAGGATGGATGGACCGACAGACACTGCTCATTGCCATATACCCCCCCCCTACGTCATGGGGGGGGGGGTAATTAAAGCATATAAACTGTACAAGGATGACATAATGGAGATGGTTATCCCAATTAAGGCACAGAATCATGTCCTTCCAGTTTTCTGAAGTATTCCTAGTGAGTTGCAATTAACTAAACTAATCGATCACACACCACATCCACCATTGACATGTGGCAGCACAGTGGACACCAGGCCTGTACCCAGTTGTACCTTGTCCATCAACAACAGATTTCCAGTGAACAAACTCCAGGCCTAATGAAGAGTCCATTTTAACTGTACACTACTGGGCTCATCAAAAATAATGTGTCCTGTTTCCTCTGACATCGTCAAAATTGTTGTTGATAGAAAACAGCATCTTATGATTTAAAATTTTACAGATCTGCATTTAAGTTTTTCCTCCAACATAATGCAATCACCAAGGATGTTGTCAAAGCCACACTCAGAACAGAATCTTTTTAGTTCTTCAGCCCATTCTAATGCTTCACTGGTTTGTTTATCTTGGGCTGCTTCACAAGCATACTTTCTGTGTCATTAGCATCATCACCACTATCATTGTCCAGGGATTCACCACCACATTGATCACATGCACTGTCCAACAATCTGTCTTCCAAGATGACAAAACAAACACAAAACTACACAAAAGTTAGGCCATGACACTTGATTTTAAGAGAGTACACTGTCTGGGTGACCACCTTGGTTGCAGCAGGGGATTACTGGCTCACAACTTCTGCAAACAAACTGCTCAGTGTCAGGCAAATCTTTACTCTCTTCAATGAATAGCTTCTTTGGTTGTTATTGGGGATACAGACTATTTGGGACTGAAATGGCAGTGTTGGTCCAGAATGTAGGGAATCTGTGGTTTATAGGGCAACTCACTGAATTTGAGATCACAAATGAAAACTTCATTAAAGTGTTAAAATGGAAGAAAGACAAATATGTGATGGAATCACATGTACTTACAGTCAAAATGATACTTTGCCCAAAAGATCCCCTCAGTTGAACGACATTTTGGTCAAATATTTGCCAGAACTAAAGCAACTGAAACCAGCAGTCGTAGCTGGGGCATGCAACCATCCAAGACTTCACGTAAAACTGCTATCCATCATGATCACGATAGTAATGCGACATACAAAATTTTATTATCTGAGGTAAATGGACAAATTATCAAACTCATTTTGTGTACAATAAAATACATACAATGGTAATGATTGCACACTTTATTGCCACCAATATGGAGGTGTAAAACGAGCTTTAAGTCCAACGTTACTACACAAGGCACAATGCCCAACTCAACCAAGCTGTGTGTACCTATGTGCTATTTTAGTGATTGTATGGGTGATGCAAGTATTGTGTTTGGCCATGTGTTTCTTTCAGCAATGATAGCATGATACCTTTTTGTTTTTTTTTGGCAAACTGTGATTTTGACATAAAATAACCGTCAATGAAATTCTCATTCACAATCTGGAATATGATTATGTGTCCCATCTAGCAGAGATGGTCGTACTCGAGATTTGAATCAATGTCATATGATGGGAATTTTACGGAACTTGGAAAATCTGGAATTTAATGGTGGGAGTGGTTGTTTTAGGGAGATGGTCTTAATTAGAGATATCACTGTATTACATGAATGGATGTATTGCATTCACATACTTGGTTGGGAATTAAGTTGGACAGAAAGTACAATGGTACCTGCTGTATGTGGTCACCCCTACTGCCAAGAAAAAGTGGCAACATACAGCCAGTGGCTAGTCACCACAAGTAAATTTGACAAAGAAATTGATTCCTATGTCTGAGACTAGTGTCCACAAAAAGCAATGCAGCTGCTCAAGGCAGTGGTTGCACACGGCAGGTACCACTGTGCATGTATAGCATAACAAGGTCCAGAAATTTGGCCAATCAGCCTCCAAACCATGCCAGTCGTTAGCTGTAATTGATGCAATTCAACACCACGAAGATACAGAGACTTCTTGCCTCCATGCCAAGCTGAATGCAAGTTATGACTTTTTCATTGTAAGAGTGCCAACAAGTGTAAAAAAAATGACCATATTGCAATCAAGATCCCAAATTAAGAACACAAAACGCTGCACGCTTCTACATACCAAATATAATATTGAGCACTTTGGCGTTGACAGGTGTCTCAAGACACCTTCAACTGACAAAAAGCATGTAAATCTTTGCTATGGGTAGACACTAATCATTTCCTTCATTTGGAGTGGGAGTGCATAATAACATCTACACAGGCACTTGGACACCACTCTGAATTTCCAATAAACATCCTCCACTGTTGATAATATTTTATGTCTACTTTAGGGTTTAAACCTGAACAATTTTGCGCCCTCCACAGCAGCAAAAAATTGCACACTGTGTGCAAATGGAATCAAACACTTCGGATTTACTTTTCGAATTTCTGGTTTACAGATTTTTGGCCAAAAAATTCCAGAATGAATACAATAACAAAAGGTCTGTGACAGTCCTGTGCTCAGCTGACCTTGCATGCAGTCTGAAGTGGTGATGTTGATACTTGAAAAAAATATCCACATTGGCTTTGAGACCATCATCACTGCTTGCAATATCAGGTTTTAGTGTTTAATAGTAACCGTGGCCCCACGATCCAACCTTACCCAGATAAGACACTGTGTCAGTTGTTAATCATAGCACCACCTGCTGAACAAATTACCAGGAGTGTCCCTATGCAATTTCATAGCAATTTGCTGAGAACTTTTGGTGAAGATTTTTAAGATTTTACAAAAAAGAAATGAAATAAAACTAGAACAATGACCAGGTCATGGATGGGCCACACAGGCATCATAGTTTTATAGTCATCTCAGTTTTCCTACTTCTGTGATACTGCACAGAAACCAACCCATTTTCTTTTCCTTGTGCCATGTAACCTTGACCTTTAACTTCAAGGTCACTCATAAGCAATTCAGTGCAGTGTTACCTTGACCCATCTTTTTTTGCTAAGTTTGAAGAAGTTCTAAGAAATCCTTCTGCATACTGCATGGAACACATTTTACCAAATGGCACAATGACCATGATCCTCTGACCTCAAGGTCACCCTTGAACAATCAAACTTGAAGTCTTACCTGGATACACAAAGTGGTTAAGTATGATGAATTTCCATCACATGCTTTATCAGATATTGGCAAAAAAAAACCAATTTTGTTTGCAATGCCCTCATGACTTTGACCTTTGATCTCAAGGTCACCCCCAAGCGTTCCTTGCTAAAGTCTTAACTACATCCATGTTTTAATCAAGTGTGATGAATTTATCTCAAAAACTTCTATACACTGCATGGAACACATTTTTCAAACAGTCCCAGGACCTTAACCTTTGACCTCAAGATCACTTGTGACAAGTCAAAAGTGAACTTTTCTCTACATTCATAAAATGTCTAACTATATTGAAACTTCTATCAAATACTTCTAGAAATATTGCACAGAAACAAGATTTACATTGCTATGCCCCTGTGGGCTTGACCACTGACCTCAAGGTCACGAAAAGCATTATGTAGCAAAGACCTATATGAATACATATTTGTGACCAAGTTTGATGAACTTGCATTGAATCAGTCTGGAGATATTGCATAAAACTCCACTTTAGTTGTAAGCCCCTGTGACCTTGATCTTGAGGTCAACGTCACTCATAAACAATCGCAGATAAGATTTGACTTAGATGCACACTTTGACCACCTTTGAAGGCACTTAGTCAACAACTTTGTCAAATACCTTTCCATAAGTTCATTTCCACCAAAGTTTCAGCACAATCTCCATTCCGATTTTAGAGAAGTTAGATCTATGTCCCCCCGTATGTTACGGCTGTCAGCACTGACAGAAGTCATTCTTGTGCTATATGAGACCCAGCTGTTCCGTGGTCACAAAACATATATGAATATTCATAAACAGTCAGGTGACAAGGTCGCCCACCTTCAAACTCATCTGAGCCTTATGTAGGACTAGAATCACCTGCAATTTGAAAAGCTTACATCAAAAACTTTTTAAGTTATTGGGTGAAAAATAAATTCACTAAAATTGCTCTGTGACATTTGCATTTGGGGCAAGGTGATCCACCTTTGAACTTGTCCGAGACCTTATGTACGATTAAAACCATGTGCTATAAAAAAGGTCTACGTCAAAAACTTTTCAAGTTATCACGTGAAAACTAAAATGGTTCTGTAACCTTGGGATTTTGGTCAAGGTCACCAATCTTCAAACTCAGGTGACATTTTATACAGGACTAAAATCTTGTCCAATATGGAAGGCCTATGTTTAAAAAAAACTTTTTTAACTTATAGTGTGAAAACGAAATTTGCTAAAACGGCTCTGTGACCTTGGGATTTGGGTCCAGGTCACCCATCTTTAAAACCATCCAAAACCTTATGTAGGACTAAAATCATGTGCAATACGGAAGGCCTACATAAAAAACTTTTCAATCTGTCACATGAAAACAAAATTCACTAAAATGGCTCTGTCACCTTGGGAATTGGGTCAAGGACACCCATCTTCATACTTGCCTGAGACTTAATGCAGGGCTTGACATTAAGGATTTTTTGTGGTTGCCCCCAGGGCTACTGGGCCAGAGAAATTGGTTGCCCCCTTCACAAAATCAGTTGCCCCATTTTCAGCGTTGCGAGCGCCGTTAGCCGCGAAGCCCTGCTAAGGGGGTACGGGGGCATGCTCCCCCAGAAATTTTTTTTAAAAAGACATTAAAATATGCATTTTCCTGCCATTTGGAGGGGACTTGGGCTTAAAATAAGAGTCCTGTCAAAGCACTAAATATACACTTAAAAAGATGCATAATGATGAAATCTGCTTCTGCATTGATGACGTTCAAGCAAAAGAAACTCAACAGTTTGCAAACATCAGGCATGTGAGTGGTCAATTAGAAAAATATCTGAAATTCGCTAAATTGGGTAAGCTTAGAAGTAAATTATCTGATTTAACATAGGATAAAATGGGATATTTTGATCAAAATATCTGAAATCAGTTAAATATCTGAACTCTCACATGCCTGAAGGTTAAGAAACACAAAATAGTTGCAAAGGTAATTTTTTTATTTCATGGATACTGAAAGGACAAATTACTGTACGCAACACACACACATACATGTACATTGTAGATTATGCATGATTAAATGTTGGGCACAAAATTACTTTCATATCTAGTACTGAACATCTTGGGTACATGCTTCAATAATTTTGCTTGGATTTTCCTTTTAGCAAAGGTTAATGTCCTTCCAGAATGGTCCCTGAACAAACGGACAAGGAAATACAGTGACAAGTTACCTGTGGAGAGTTAGACATCTTAACTGTAGCTTTTAATACAGTCAAACATAAGTTATGCTCTTAAATTAATTACTGTGCTCTACAAGAAGAATAAATTAACACACTATGTTATGTATCCACACACACACACACAAACATTTCCAGTATTAACTGATTCAATCCAATATCTAAACACACTGCCTGTCATGTATCTCAATATACAGCACCCAGCAGAATTAGCTACATAAAAATGATAATCTAGTAAACTTGAAAAATTCCAACCGCTGTTAATGCAGTCAAAAATAAATAATATCCTCTATGATGAGAAGGTAATAAAGTGACTAGGATGTGTATCCCTGAAAAACATTATCAGTATAAAGTATCAAACTGATTCATGAATTCCAAAAATTATCTGATCCAATTTCAAGATTGCCTGCCATGTATCTCAATATACAGTAACAGCACCTAGTTCAAATGAATACATTAAAATCTAGTTGTAGTACATACGACAAATAACTCGAAAAAGTTTATCGCCGGGTACGGAGCCTTCGTTTGCGAAGTAACCAGCTTAAACTGTCATAAAATTGCTTTGACGGCATTACTCACTGTCTTCACTTTATTCTACACATTCGGTGGCGCCTAACTCACCGTAATTCATAAGTTATGTATCAAAATAAGACTCGGCATTTTCTCATTGCCACCACGTGTGGTTGTTTGGGCGCCATGTTGACCTCGTTCTGAACCGTGGGAAAAATAGATCTGGCATGCACTTCGTCAGTGTCTGTCGCACGTGCTCCAGCAGGCAAGCACGTGTTTGATTGGGGTTCCAAGTCACTTGGGTCAATGCATCCTTGGAACCACTCGTTATCACGCGAGAGCTTACGGAAGCTAACGAATGTGCGAGCGCTAACGGAAGCTAACAAACACGCTTTGTCAAGTGGAAGTGGCATGAGAGTTACGGCGATCGATGTAAATAGTGGCAAAATGATTTTTGAGCCGGTAAAAAAAGCAGTAGCCCGACACTGGCGCCTTCATTAATGGTATTAGTTGCCCGACAATCCAGCTTGGTTGCCCCGGGCTTTCGGGCTTGCCTTAATGTCGAGCCCTGTAATGTAGCACTATTATCCCCTCCAATTTGAAAGACTGATATCAAAAACTTACCCAACTTATGGAATGAAAAGGAAATTCACTAAAATGGCTTTGTGACCTTGGAAATTGGATCAAGGTGACCCACCTTTGTGTGAAAATTAAATTCACTAAAATGGCTCTGTGATCTTGGGAATGGGGTCAAGGTCACTCATCTTCCAACTCTTTGAGACATTATGCAGGACTATAAGCATGCACAATGTGCAAGCCCGATCCCAAAAACATTTTGAGTTACTGCAGGAAAACTGTTGGGACTGACAGACGCATGCACGCACGGACAAAGTAACTGCTCTATGCCCCCTCCTCCTTCGAAAGGGGGGGGGGGGGAAGGGCATAAAGTGAAAACATACACACACACCTAGAAAAAAAAATGCAGTGCCAGCTAGTGAAAAAATTATGGTCTAGGTGTCCCTAGAAATGTTTGGCCGAGCATGATTGGAGATCTTTGTGGACCCCTCTCCCCCCCCCAAAAAAAATCATTAAAAATTTAAAAACAAAAACAAACAAAAAAAACCCAAGATATGTTTGTAAAACATAGATGCCCCCCGCCCTCATTACCCTTGCCCTCGCTACCCTATTGATAGTGGTAGAAGGGACACTCGTGACCTTATAAAGTTAGTGACGGTTGATCATACATCAATGTCACATATCTTTATACTTTAACCTAGCCCTTAAAAAACGAGTAAAAACCTGGGCAATATAAAAGTTATAGCCGAAAAATTAGTCATCATTTAGAAACCATATTCAGCAAAGTGGCTTTATGACCTTGGAAATTATGGCAAGGTCATTCATTTTCACTTGACCTTCTTCAGTTATTGGGCAAAAAACAAAAAAGAAAGTCTACTGTCTGTGTGTGACCCTCAAAACTGGGTCAAGGTCACCCATCTACAAACTCAAACTAGCCCTTATAGGCAACCATAAAGCTGTGCAATATAAAAGTGCTCCCTCTAAAATACAAGTTATCATGCAGAAACAGTATTCAACCAAATGGCTCTGTGACCTTTGAAATTAGGTCAAGGTCACACATCTTCAAACCTGACCTAGACCTGAATACGGACAATTATCCAGTGGAATATACAAGTCCTAGTTTAAAAACCTCTTCAGTTATCATGTGGAAACCAAAGTTAACTCAGGTACCAACGTGACCTTGGAAATTAAATCAAGGTCACCAAACTTAAAGCTTCTTCTAGCCCTTAGCAAGAACTATAGACCTGTAAAGTATCCCAGTCCTAACTTAAAAACTTCTTGCGTTATTGTGCAGAAACCACAGGAAGCATGAAATCATATTCAGTAAAGTGGCTCTGTGACCTTTAAAATGAGGTCAAGGTCATCAATCTTCAAACTTCGCCTAGCCCCAAATATGGACTATAATCCTGTGTAATATAAAAGTCCTAGCTTAAAAACTTCTTCAGTTATTGTGCAGAAACCAAAGTTAACTCAGGTACCACTGTGACCTTGAAAATTAGGTCAAGGTCACCCATCCTTAAACTTTGCCTAGCTTTTGATTAGAATGATACACTTGTACAGTATCAAAGTCCTAGCTCAAAAACTTCTTGAGTTATTGTGCGGAAACCACAGGAATTCTACAATCTCTCTGTGACCCTGAAAACTGGGTCAAGGTCATCCATCTTCAAAATCAACCTAGCCCTTACAGAGAACCATAAAGCTGTGCAATATAAAAGTTCTAGCTCCAAGGTATAAGTTATCATGCAGAAAGGATGAAACCATATTCAGTAAAGTGGCTGTGACCTTTAAAATGAGGTCAAGGTCATCCATCTTCAAACTTCGCCTAGCCCCAAATATGGACTATAATCCTGTGCAATATAAAAGTCCTAGCTTACAAACAACTTCAGTTATTGTGCGGAAACCAAAGTTAACTCAGGTACCACTGTGACCTTGGAAATTAGGTCAAGGTCACCTATCTTCGAACTTCGCCTAGCTTTTGACTAGAATAATATACCTATACAGTATCAAAGTCTTAACTCAAAAACTTCTTCAGTTATTGTGCGGAAACCACAGTCTACCGACTGACCGACAGACCGACTGACCAACAGACCGACCGACCGACATGTGCAACACTATATGCCCCACCTTCTTCGAAGGGGGGGCATAAAAAACACTGGAGCATGACCACTTGAACAAACCTGGTAGAGACCCACCCAAGGTAAATTCTTACCAAGTTCAAAGTGGTTCAGACTGAGGATTTGGAAAAGTTGAAAATGTAAATTGTCGATGCCCACAGACCAACAGATGGACAAAGACCACCCATAACATAAGCTCAGCCGACTGACAAGTCAGCTGACCTAAAAACTAAGTTATTTCTATTTAATTTGTTTTTGTGTGGTTACCAGTATAATTGTAAACAGACCTATTGTTCTATATGTTCAGTGAGAATTTTAAAAATGTCAAATCCTGGATTTTAATTTTAAAATCAATTCTGTCACCCCTGTAGTCAGCCGATACAAAAACATGACCTTTTAACACGGCTGTCCAACTGGAGCACTGGAGCAAAATTTTGCTACAAAGCTCTTCAAAATTGCTACAGATTTTCTCAAAAATAAGTGTTTTTCATATAACGAAGTGGAAAAAATGCTACAAGTAAAAAAAAATTTGCTACAAAGATTTTCAGGACAGCACTGCCTTTTATTAATTTTAAACTGTATAGAGGTGAATGATGAAACCCTGGTAAAATAAGAAAAAAATAAATAAATAAAAACTCTAAAACTTTGAGTTGGTGAGCCTGTGAACCACACTATAAAAATCTAAGGCCATAGGACTATTAATAATAACAGTAAAGCATTTTATAAATTTTGGTCAAACAAAACCCAAAGGAAATTTCATCCACCTAATTAAGTTGCTGTTACTGACAAGTCTAATGAACATGTATGTACATAGTTAGCACTCTGTTTGTGCCACATGGGAAACAATATTCCTCTTATTATAAATTACATGGTGTTTTCGGTCAGATAACATGTAATCATAAGATGCATACTTCATCAGCTCATTTCTACTGTCCTTACCACTGACACATCATAACATCATTCACCTCTATACAGTAACGTGGCTGTACCAGTTCTAATTAATAAACCAATTCTACTCTGTAGAGTACAACGTTAAACTTCCTCAAAGAAAAATTAAGTAAATCCTATCCTAGCAAGAGATCATTACAAACACGGCCCTGCTCCTATATGACTGTCCATTTTACATTGATTAGTATTGATCCCCGAAGAACTGACGTCAGAGCAACCCACTCATAATCACATACTTAGCACTCCACCGTCTGCTGCCTACAATCATGGCATTTTATGAAAGATGCTCTCTTTCCCGCATGCTGGATGAAAATTAACTTATGAAACGTGACTTAGCAGCAGCTGTGATAAACCAGTGGGTTTTGTCTGGTCTGTGGCATGTTACACAGCCAGCTGCCACTTCTGGTTTCTATATTTGTGTTTATAACTGGTTCCACAATACACTATTGAAAATATACATATTAAAGAGCTTAGTTATCCATTTCAACCAGCTGGCTGAAATCAGTACTGTCAGTTGCCATCAAAAATAGTTGGTACTGTGTCTGTTACTGTGAAATTTGCAACAGTTATAAAATCTACTTACAACATTCATGATATTCATTACCATTGAAAACTTGCACAAAAATCCCACCCAACAGGTATCAATGAGGTGACGAGTCTAGTGTGAATATAAAGGAAATGATTTTGATCAAACTGGTTTTGGTGTTATGCTCTGCCTTTATCAAGGATATCATACTGAATGAAGCTATCAAAAAAAAAATGTCTCGTGTCATTTGTTCCCACAGATATAGACCTAGCTGGGTCACTGTCCATGGTCTTTTTAGCATATTCTTCCTCATATCCAAACCAGACTTGTCACCTCATTTACACACAGTGGATGGGATCCAAGGGCTAGTTTTCTGCAATACTTCCCTCCCCTGTCTCTGGCATCTTTCCTTAAGCAACCTCACTTCGTGTGACAAGCAAGCTGTTAATTTACGAGGCATGCATTTGATCAAATTACAATTATTTTCCAGTTGTCTGGCACAACTGTGACAAAATGGACACAGTGAAACTGGAAAAACTGCCTTATTGATTGTAACAGATTACACTTGCAGCCATACTGACTGCATGCAGCCACTGCCATGAGGGGTCACAGGTCTGCTCTTTGTGGCAACATTTTGTTGGCCACAAGAGTCAATTTTTTTGTCAATCTACCTGCAGTGGCAAGTCACCTGCTGTACGTAGCCATCTCTGTGCAGCAGAAAGAGTGGCCACACACAGCAGGCATGCACCACTGTGTTACGTTTCCTCTCATGAGGACCTCCTTGAAAATGGAAGCATACCAACTAAAGATACAAATTTGTCACTTGCGTCAGGTGGCAACTGAAGGTTTCTTTCAGCTTGCTCAATAATTTGGCTCGCACTCATGAATACAAGTATTTTACCCATTGTCTTTTCAGGCTGAACAAACTGTATTACCTCAGGGACTCATTTTCACAACAGCATCCCTCTCAGGAACTTCGGTATATGGATTACACAGTTCTTATTTCTATAGGTACCATCTATACCTGAACTCAATCTTGGTCAGGGAACAGCTGCTTAAATACTCTCTCGGCAAATAGTCTGACACACTTCAGATTTCCCCAATTGTCATATTATTGCTTATCGACATTTCCAAATGAACTTGGTTGCTTGGATAGTGCATAGGGCTGATGATTGTCTGACTGATGGAATTACGGAATGAACCCAAAAAAGTGATTTCCATGGAATTTAACGGAATACGGTCAAATTTCCAACATAAATGAACTACAGTGATACCTGCTGTATATGGCCACCCCTTCTGCCAAGAAAAAGTGGCCACATACAGCAGCTGACCTGTCACCACAGGTGAATTTTCCAAAGAAATTGAGTCCTATGTCCAAGGTTCATGACCACAAAAGCAATGTGGCTGCTCACGGCAGTGGTTGTATACATCAGGTACCACTGTATATCAAAGGAAGGAACTTACAAAGTAGAAATTTGGTGCATTCTTTCCTTATGGAGGTAAAATTCATGCCTAATCATTTGGTGACCACAAAACCTGCATGAGTTTAATACTGGTAATGTATTGTCCGTTTTTTTTCCACTGCCCCCTTAGTTAAGCACTCTCCTTTTTCTAATTTGTCAGACGAGGTCCTGAAATGAATGACTTGGGCTGCATCTATGTTATTCTGGCTTCGAAAGAGTTTTATGGGAGTGAATCAAAGCCAGAAGTGGTGTTTCATGGTGCCGGAAGTTATCAATTTCACAAAGTGTGGCAAGCAATTGCAAGTTTTCCAGGTCAGCAAGAATTACCGCCTCCCTCCACCCCACAAAAAAATTAAACAAAAAACAAAAAAAAAACAAAAAAAACAAGAGGCCCATGGGCCTAATGCTCTGCTGGCATCGTGGCTATATTGCACCTGTTCATTTCAAAGCGGTGAGTCCTCAAGTGGCTTCTGAACATATGAAGCTTGATGCAAAAATTGTCCACCAGATGGCACTTTGCTCCACATGTAATCATAGCTCATTTGTGCAACTCCTGTAATGAATATTGTTGCATGTACCAAGACAACAATGAGTGAGTCCTTAACTGTATGTCCTCAGTGACCTTAGGACACAAGATCAAGGACACTCAGATTATGTAATAAAAGAGGTCCATATATGCCTTCATGGTGCTGTGCTGACATTGCCATTGAAGTCCAAGCTACACCCTGCCATTACAAAATCACCTATTTAAACTTTAAAGGCATGGTGACCTCACAAAAATAAGTCAAGGTCACTGATATCATAAATGATTCTAGCTTTGAACTTTTGTCTATATATCCTATAAATTTGGCAAGCCTAATCCAATTACTTTTTGAAATATGGAATTTTATATCTTAAAACACATTTTGGCTCATAACTTCCATCAAATTACAGGTGGTGGCACTAGTACCACTAGCAACTTAAGACTTTGACCTCCCCCACAATCCCACAAAATTTGGTGAAGATCTGCCCAAAATTAAAGATGCTAGAGTGTTCACAAGATTTTCACATTTTGACCACTATATTACATAATATCGAACTCGGCATTGATTTTCATACACCCCACAAGTCCTGAAAGTTATACATGTATTGGGCTAACTTGAAAACTGTGGACGGTACTGTGCTAAGGAGCAAAAGTTTACAGACGGACAAACAGACATGAGCAGTCGCATAAGCTCTGCGGCTTTTGGACAAGAGAGCTAAAAAATAACCGAAGAGGCTGTTGATGAAATCTGGTAAATATCCGAAAGATCGAGATGGAAAAACGGAAAACCCTTGAAGATAATAAAAAACAGAAAATTATCAGCCCTAATTAATACAGTGGTCCCTCCTTTCAAAGACCACTCAATTCAGAGACAACCTGCCTTTTACAGCCTCATTCATCAGGTTGCTTGTGCTATTTTGTCTGTGTTATTTGACCTCCATTGTGAAACCATCTACTTTATGTGACCAGTTTTGAACCAGCCCCACCGATGGTCTAACTCTTTCAAAAGACTGATGACTATAGATACTACATGTAAATGTATTTCAATTTCTTAAATTCCATATTGTACATATATATGCCATTTTCTGTCATCCATTTACCTGTTTCTGTCACCACAAGGTCACACTAACCTTGAGATACTGTTTGTTGTTTTTTACCAGTTTAAATGAAGACTGTATTGTATATGGATATGCGTCACTAATGACGTGTTTTCACAGGTAAAAACTACAACAGCTACAACTGATAACAATCCCATGAAAGCATTCCTGGGGCAACCAAACAGTTTTGATAACAACACAAATGTGCCAAGTAGACACCATATGCACTGATTCCAGATTCTGTGAACTGTTCTTAGTTGGCTGGTACGTGTCTAGTTAGGAAGCACCTGTAAAGTTACATCATTGTAAAAAAAATGAAGTTTGCGAAACTTTAAAAAAAAAAAAAATCTCCTGAGTTATTACTAATCATCCTATAAGTGTACAGTTTTATCCTCGTGATCTGATGATAAGTTTCCAAAACTTTAAAAAAAAAAAAAATCCTCATAAGACATTACAAATCTTCCCATAAGTTTACAACTTTTGTCTGCATGATTTGATGAGTTAAGTTTCAAGGACTTCACGAAAGGTTTTAAAATTATGTTAAATTTACCATTAAATCTTATTCTAAGATTACAAAGTTTCTATTTTTCATTTTTTTACCTTAATCTTGCCTGACCATTTGAAAACTTGTGTCAAGTTTGTAAACTTGTATAATCTTGCCCCAAGTGGTGGATTTTTGTCAGTGATGGCAAAGTGAACATGGGTTGTGGATATGAATCATGAAGACAAAGTTGACAAGCTTGTGTTCCTGCAATGCCAAACTTCCCTGGTACGAGGCCTGTATATGTTATTCCTTCAGTACTGTTAGAGCAATATCAATCTAGGGCCTGTATTTTTCCGTTTTTAACGGAAACAGAACGGAATGATGAATTTTTGTCGCCTCTGAAACGGACTTTGCTGTTTTGTCTTAATGTGTTTTACATACAAAGAGAAGTTCACAACTACTGAAACGGAATTTGGAAATTTCTGGCTGGCTAGTTTTTTGAAACGGAAAAATACGGGCCCTATCAATCATGACTACCTATACATAATATTCTGTCACCAACACCTCACTGTTATCACTGATTTCATGTATGATGTGTTATCGTCTGACTCCCCTCTTTAAGTACTATGGAACCTGAGACCTTTCCTTGCAGAAACCAAAGCAAAGATGGCGATGTGTGATTTAACCACATGGAACATAGGACAGTTGACAATATCTAACTGGTTACACAAAATTTGTACAACCAGGTGTCACCACTTCCATTGGTTCAGCAAGCCCTTAACTCTTAAAGTGTTAATTAATGCTATAGTTGTTATCTCATTACTGTTAAATATATAATGGTTAAAAGATTCAAATTCCTCATGAATGAAGATACCTATCATTCAAATACCAGCAAGCCTAGTCTAAAGCAAAAAGTAGTCTTAGTCAACAGGTTTCCTCACAACACTTTGTGCACATTGCGCGCAAAGTGTCCTCAGGAAAACTGTTGACTCAATCTTAAATCAGCACTTTAAGGGTTATGGTGCCACTCGGTGCCTTCTCATAAGGCTACATTTATTTGGTGTAAACACTAATATTGGTATTATCCACAAAAAAAAAAAAAAAAAAGTTCGATCTTGTGAATTGCTGGGGGGATAAATTACAATATGTGTTTCCTTTAGGACGTTTGATCATCAACACGTTAATATATTGGGCTTGCTGACAAATGTACTGTCTTTAACATGTCATCTGTTGTGTGGTGCTGTGCAACACAGTTACAGAGACATTTCTATGAGGACACTGTCACTGGGGTTACATTGTCCCCCTAATTCTCAACTCCCATTCTTATTAGGAGTAATTCTCAACTCCCATTCTTATGAGGACTACACAAGTCAAACCTTTTAACTCATTCCATACTATGGTCACTGGGTTTGGTCAGTGCTTCTGGCACTGCTTGGCAAGTCTTGCTGCAGTTGCCCATGCGACAGCTGCAGCATGATTTGCCAGGCAGTGCCAGAAGCACGGACTTAAGACTATAGGCATGTTGGTATTTGAAAGAAAGCTCTTTTCATGAAGAATTTAAATATGCAATTGTCATCTTAAATCTAGGTAAATATACAGAAAAATCAGGGACTGGTATGGACTGAGTTAATCACCCAGCGCTTGTACCTAGATCTAGGACCACCAGAATGAAGGAGACAAAGGGTTGATATTAACCCACAAGGTGGTGCATAGAACAATTGCAGGCTTCCTTCTTTTTTTCTCTTTGGTTATTTCGCCACGTGTTGGACAACATACACCCGTTACCGCTAAGCTTACAAGGAAACAAAAGGTGGGCGGATTTTATATGGGAACAGCATAAGCCATAATTGTTGAGAAATTGCAATTAATACTAAATCGACAAGGGTCAACTACCTCATCCTGGAGGCTCAACCTAGAACCTAACCCTAATAAATATTGCCAACACAGTGTTTCCGTTAGGAATTTTTTCAGAGGGTCCCAACCTGAAAGAGTCAAATTTTTAGCCATATTTTGCAAAGTTAGCAAAGAAGATATATAGGAAGTTGGGACCCTTTGAATTTTGCTGAGGGGGTATTTCATGTTTTGAAAGGGTAATATACCCCCCTTTGGGGGTTAACAGAAGCTGTGCAACAATAACAATGGATTGGGTTCCCTGGAGCTAAAAATATGTTCTGATTTGATGTTTTGCAGTACAGGACTTGTCAGGTATTCATTGCAAGCATTTTATCACACTCACCACCAGGTTTGACATCAAGGTATGCCATAGCCTAGGCTATTGTCACTCAGAGTCAAATAATTTTTCTTCCAGGCCCAGCAAAAATGCTGAGCTCTGATGAGGTTAAGAAAATAATGCTGGTCATAAACTGAAACCCAAATAGTGGCTAAAAAGCCCTACTACACCGCCCACTTTACAAAAATCATCACTGTTCCTGCTATAAACGGTCGAACATCGCGCAGGGAGGGGATGGGGGAGCAGAGGAAGAATGTGTCCCTAGAATTCAATGTCAGTGGCAATAACACATCATTGAACCCCTTTTGTACGTCATTGACGCCTGGTTCATGGTGGAGGCGGAAATTGGAAAGATGTCACTGGGAACATGGCGCAAGTTGTAACCATGATATCGAGGTCGAAAAACGGGTTCAGAAGGTTGTCCAAATACACGAGGATTTCTTCACTTACCTATTTCATGAACCTTTGGATTATCCGAGAAGACTATGACTGCTAATTTTCGGTGCTGAATGGTGTGGTCGGGCTGTCCAGACAGGTTATACAGCCATGTTATTTCGGGGCAGCCCTCATGGGCTAACCTCATGGCGTTCAACATATCAGCGTAGTCATGGTGGCGAACCTTACTGTCACATCTTGAAATTAATAAAACAGGCAGAATCGCCGAAAGGAAAACGAAAATTTTCATACTACGATAAACACTGGCAGTTAGACTGTGGAGATATTCAGCGATACGATGAGACAAAATGGTCAATATCACTCCTAACACTTCCCTTTGCCTCGCTTACGTCGGTACTGCCTTTGCAGTCTCTCTAAAATATAAACAGTGGGGTTGACGTCACAGAGATGAGCCAATGGAAGCACCTGTTTGGGGGGGACAAGGCATAATTTATGTAATAATCACCTGCTAACAATCGAAAGGGGCACAGATGGCGACGATGGAGCAATGCTATTTAAATGCTGCATATTGGTGTTATTTACAGCGTCACTGTTGTTTATCTCCTTGAGAAAAACTTTTATCTGGTTGAGTTTCTATTTTTCAGGTGGACTTTTTCCCCATCAGTGATTGAATTGTGATTATTGACCGATTCTTCAATTTTATTATGTATGACTACACTTTGAGAATCTTAGAAGTTAGATTCAGATTCAGATTCAAGCTCTTTATTCGACAAGAAATACAGTTCATATATTATAAATACAAAAATATCGGTCAACTTTTCAGACATACAGTACCAAAAAAAAAAAAAAAAAAAAAAAAAAAAAAAACATGCAGATAATACAAGTAGCTTGGACAAGCCACGATCACCCCAATTAAGGATAGTCTTAGTTTACCATGAGTTATCTGTAGGCCTACATACAATAAGTACGATCCCAGTGACTCTTTGGCTCGAAGTTTGTAGTTTTATGAAACCATCAAGCTCATCATTGGATGTTTTATTTTTCCATTTCGCGTTTGTGGATTTATTAAAGGCTTTCTTTCCTTGCGCCAGCAAAATTGGCTGAGTAGGCCTACCTGTTGTGTGTTTTTGGTTTTTTACCCGCCCCTGTCGTCCCTTATAAAATGCTTCAGATGCTGATGGTCTATGTGTAAGGCACAACAATTTAATATGATTTTCTACATCCAGTTTGGTTTGCTCTCTCTCTCTCTCTCTCTCTCTCTCTCTCTCTCTCTCTCTCTCTCTTCTCTCTCTCTTCTCTCTCTCTCTCTCTCTCTCTCTCTCTCTCTCTCTTGTAACGGTTGTGTTAATTCCTTTCCCGTGTTACGCATTGCCTTTCTTGTACTTCTGATGACTAGGTAGCTTGGTTGCACAGTTTGTAATATTCCTGACATAATTTTCAATTTCTAGTATTAAAGTCTTTCCCACAATTTTAATATCTATTTTCGCCAATAGCTTCCGTGTTCAGTGGTGAATTTGATGTCAATTTTGGACACTTTGCACTAGAACATGCTGATCTGTGGGAGTTTGGAAACAAATCCCACTCTTCTTGTCGGTTTCCTTATACCTTCCAAACTCCTTTTTTTTCCCGACAAACTTCCCTTGGTCCTCCCTTTATAGGCTTAGTTTATTATCATGCAAGGATATATTCTTGCAGGTCACTTCCTATCCAAATTCCAAATCAATTATAAATCTCATGGGTGAATGATTTTCCCCCCAAATAGAGATTTAGTACTCAACTTGTGTATTAAAATTTTGCCACCACTGCGAACCATGTCCAGAATGTGAAGATTGTGAGAGTTCTCGTCTTCTTGTTAGAGGGGGTGTAGGCGGTTCCCTGGCTACGCTTTACGGGAAATTAATTTACAATTTTATGTTTTACAGCAAAACAAAATATTCCTTCCACTTTCAATGACGGATTAAAACATTCTCAGATTACACTTTACGAGCAATCACTGAGATGATGGTTAAAATTTTTGCGCTAAATTCTGATTCACTTTTACATTTTACGAGAAAAGAATTTCGGCAAATTACGCTAACATTAAAATATAATTTACGTTTTTCGACAAATCGTGGGTGCAACTTACAATTTTCAAGAAATGCAACCAGGCATTTACGACCTTACGAAAATATCCCTACACCCTCTCTTGTTACTGCAGTGATGTGCTGATGCATAAAAGAGTCCGTCATTCTATTAATTTGAATTCGCTTTTCAAATTGTTAGACTTGGTTTGCCAGGTTATCCAGTCTATGTTAGGATAACTGTAATCACACGCGAATGTTGCACAATATGAACGCATTTTAATATTTGTCGGAGCATTTTTGCTTCTTTTTCTGATGCTGATATACATGATACAGCATCGGAGAAATAACATTTAGTGGGACGGTACAGTCATTGTCACTTATTAGCCTATCATCTATCTATCTATCTATATCTATCTATCTATCTATCTATCTATCTATCTATCTATCTATCTATCTATCTATCTATCTATCCATCCATCCATCCATCCATCCATCCATCCATCCAGCTAGCTAGCTAGCTAGCTAGCTTGCTATCTATCTATCTATCTATCTATCTATCTATCTATCTATCTATCTATCTATCTATCTATCTATCCATCCATCCATCCATCTCTTTGTTTTATAATAATTAGATAATAATGATAATGAATCACCATTATGATAATAATCACAATAAAAGATATTTCGCATGACACGTAAGTTTCAGTAACACATTACCACGTGTCATTCATATTGGCCGATATCACACAGATGCCCCGCACACTCGGTAAATTGATGGTGACTTTCGGTGAATGACTCTTCTTGTCAAATAACACAACAGCGGCTAATGTGAATTTGAAACAGAATATATATATATACATACATACATATATATATATATGTGTATATATGTGTGTATATATATATATATATATATATATATATATATATATATATATATATATATATATATATATATATATGCTTGATGATTTCCCGCTGATGACCGTTTTATAAATTCTGGAGGCTATTGCAGACTTAAAAGTTTCAAAATTTTTAATCTAACATGATAATATTGATTTTTTCTTTTCGTTTTTCTCCTTTTATTACATGATAATAATGAAAAATTAACGTATAGGTTTGAGCAAAGGTAGTGACTGGATTGGCTATGGAGTGTAGCGAGGTCTATAGGTTGTGCTTTTTTTTTTTTTTAAGTTTAGAACTACACGAAAGATGCGGTGTTGTTACAACTATATGTGTAATAGGGAATACTCAAAATAGCCTTCAAAAAGTAAATCTAACTCCAAACAACATGCAGACAAATTATCTGTGTAGTAAATGGTTCCCCGTGAACATATCACCACATGCTTAACAGGGAAATTTGGAACAACCAGACAAAAACATGTCGACGAAGCTGACCTCTGTAACCAGTCAGATTAGCAGCTAAATGTTGTTTCGAGCTGAGCTCTTCCGAAAAATATGCATGCCCGACGGAGTATGTCACTTGTCACTTACACCAACCCCCAGCGTTCTACTGCCCACGGGCTGGTGAGAAAGCATTAATCTCAATCCTTAATTTAGAGTATAATACAAAATTGTTTATCAAACTGTGATGGCACAGGGTGTAGGTTTGTGCGCCGAGAAAGAAATTATCTTCGAGGAACACTGGAAGTTTTGACTTATCACAATAAGGAACCAAATAACCAAATGTGGGTTCTGAGAGAGAGAGAGAGAGAGAGAGAGGAGAGAGAGAGAGAGAGAGAGAGAGAGAAGAGAGAGAGAGAGAGAGAGAGAGAGAGAGAGAGAGTTCTTCAATACGTCATCATGATGCTAAGTTGTGCGTTGTCAAATCATTCATTCAGAGAGTTCTTCAATACGTCATCATGATGCTAAGTTGTGCGTTGTCAAATCATTCATTCAGTTTTATGTCTGCTCATTTATTTCATTTGGATGCTATCAAATTTCACATTGTTTCATTAAAGGTGAATGAAACCAGCAGTCAATAATAAAATCTTCCGCCACCATGATGTTCAATATTAAACGCTACGCAACCTTGATAGCTTATACAGTAGCGTTCCCTGCACAGCATGGGCGTCAAAACATCAAGAGGACGCCGCATGGAATTATTGACTACATTAAGAATTCCCTTCCTCGCTTTGGCCCAGAATTTAATGAAAGCGGGACCCTGTGAAAAAAAAGAAAAACTTGACGACAATTATGACAGTGCCGGTTGCTTTCCAATACTTTGCCCGAGATTTAATTTATGAAATGGCTGTATAACAAGAAATGCAGGAACATGTTGGGGTGCCCTCTGTTTGG
>CAXHWN010000333.1:0-97500 GCA_964020975.1 Hermodice carunculata
ATGTAACAACTACACAGTGTATTTAACTTATAGATTATAGAAAAGTGAATTTTTTCGTGGAATTTTTGAAAGTGGACGGGTGCAGTAGTGGTCCTTATCTTAAAAGATAAGCCATGATAAATATGCTGATATGATTTGTGTAATTGGAATTTTGGGAAAATACAGGCTATGCATCTATAGGTTTAAAAGTCGATAATGTCAGTTCAAAGTTTAAACCCAAATCATTAAAACGAATGGAGAAAATGAAAATGGTTTCACTCATTCAATTAAGTTTAACCCAGATGTGAATGTAACAATACTTATATGCTGCATAATGCATTTTTTAAGGCATGGACCACTACATTTATATCATTGAAACTGAAAAATAGGGGTACTTTTTGAGGGTCAAAATCTCCCTGTTTTCAAAAATAGGGGTACTATTCTGGGGCAAAAATCTCCTTGCTTTCATCAAAATAGGGGGGGGGGGGGTAAAATTCAGGAAAAATCCTTGAAAAGGGGGTGGATTTTAATTTATGGAACTATTATGTGCTACCACTTTTGTGGGGAGTGACAGGGCCGGGCATATGCATAAAAGAACTTTGGTATTCCGAAAAAAAATGGATTGGTCAAATGCTTCTTTGACCAAATGCTGGTGACGGGAAAGCTACCAAGACACATTCTTCAATTATTATTGCATTTGAAAATGTATTTGCACCATCTTGAGAAAATACCAAAATTAATGCTCAGTGCAGGTGTATGAAACACAGGTTTGCCCCAACAGCGACACCCATTTGTCTAACCTGCACTTTTGCTCAAACAAGGTAGACCCTTTTAGGCCTTCCAAGTACCTGTATGTATGATACTGCACGCCGTTTTATTCCTAGAACGAGGCTCCCCGATATACCAATGTTTATAGGGACCGACAGCAGAGCCGTCTACCCACATCCATGGTTGACCACTGCCTGTGTATAACATCAACGCGCCAATGGATTAAAAAAGAAGAAAGAAATATGGTGAATACTTATTTGTTTTCTTTTATGTTTATGAGTATACAGAACCAATTGCATACCACTTTTATAACGTTGTATACTTTAACATATTAGCATATTGCTGTGTCCACGAATGATACGTCATGCAGTCTCCATTACAAATTTTAATGCATATATCCGATACCGAATGAGACACCCCCCCCAATAGAAAGGAAACAGAAAACCAACACACACACACACACACACACACACACACACACACACACACACACACACACACACACAATTCACTTGATAGAATCAAACCGAGCTTACTGATCTGCAAAATATATACCTGTATGTAGATGATATTGGATCGAGACACACTGACAAACATCTGACGATTAACCCTCTCCACCTGAACTAAGACTGTGTCAACAGCTTTCCTTGGCCTGATGCTTATTATTATACTTTCTTCATTGCTCCAATATGAACATTCCATGGAAACAACTTTCATTAGAGTTGGAAATAAGCCCAAAAGACAGAGGCAGACGACATTTGATTATTGGCAAGTTTTTAGCCGATTTATGCAGGAAAAATCAATGTTTTATCGCAACACGGGGTTGGTGAAATTGGAACTCAGCTCCAGGTCATACTTACCCGCAGTGGTACTGCCAAGCCAGACTGATTCTATGCCGGCGCTCCGAAGATCTGCAATGAGCCCACTGACGAAGTGCTGCTCTAATTGATTATAGAAATAAATTTTTAAAAATGATAATTATCATTGTAGCATCCCAATTGGATGATTTGGCAACGATGCTCGTTTCAATTTCTATCTTTCATATGTTTCTTTGTAGCTATGATCCAAAACCTAGAATAAATATATCTAGGTAGCCAAATATATCAAAAGTTCGACATTAAACATTTGCCCCGCAAAGTAGCCTATTATTGCTTCTTAAATTTATAATGTACTAGTTTTAGTTTGTTAGCATAATCGAGTCAACACACAGATACGGGCGAAACCCGTTTCTGGTCATATTAAGACAGAGTCAATAGGTTTTTTCGATGTAGATTGGCGCAGATTGCGGGCTAATGTAAATGTCTTGACCAAGAGTAAAGAATATGTCATGGTATCTCTGTACAACAGGCTCATAAAATTATTATTATTATTATTATTATTATTATTATTATTATTATTATTATTATTATTATTATTACTATCAGCATCATTACTGTTTCTGTTGTTGTTGTTGTTGTTGTTGTTGTTGTTGTTGTTGTTGTTTAAACACACAACAATTGGTATCCAGGCTCTTTTTGGTGATTGGGAGAGAAAACATGAAAGAAATCGAGGTAAAAAGCATAAACTTACGATTGACCAGATGGCACAGTTCGTGCTCTGTTAACGACGTATTTACCCATACGTTTTATATAGGTTGCGAAGCAGCCATGCCTGTATAGTGGTCAGAACATAACTAAGTCAATCAATTTCCATGGCGAGGGTTGGGCGTTTCTTGCGCAAGGCAGAAAAAATGTTGACCGGGCTAACTTGTCATAATATATTTTTTTTTATTTCTACAGTTTATGTCGATAATATTTGCCATTTATAAGAAAGTAAAGTAGAATGATTATGGCGGACGACAATTTGCATCCTGGCACTTTGGGGATATGAGCTGTAAAGGTTTAATCACTTTGCAAAGCACAGATATTCCAACCTTATTGCGCTAGCATTACCTTTTGATAGTCAAGAGCACAGCTCCACGGACGCTGCAAAAATCTTTAGATCCTTTCCATGTGTGTTACTCATCCTGCTGGGCATACGGTTTGTAGCATTGATCTAAATGCACCTTCCATCCAGGTTCGCATGTGCCTATATAAAAAGTGTGAAGTTGATTAATTTTATTTGTATGTGAGTTACACCAAAATATTGATTTTAAACAACGTGGAGTTTGGAGGGAGCTGGTGTGTGCACAGGCTTATGAAAATATTTTGTGGGCGATAGTATCGAAGTTCCTTATATAGTAATAACACTACACAAGGAGCATCGATGCTGCCACACTCAAAATATTCTCATACGCCTCTGTGTGTGTGTGTGTGTGTGTGTGTGCGTTCGTGTGTGTGTGTGTGTTGGGAATATAATCACATCTCCATTATATCTTAATTGATTACTGCAATATGAGTGTAGATATGGTAATTTGTGATAAAAGAATGCGGTTTTTGTATCTCATCAGCAATTACGGTAGCACAGTTGCAAAAAAAAAAAAAAAAATTAGTTTCTTATAATCTGTCTGCCTCTTGTGGTGTCCACCCCAGGAACTAGTGTCTTTTTTATGAACATACAAATATATTATCTTTATTCTACTGTTTTTCTTTCTTTCTTTCTTTCTTTCTTTCTTTCTTTCTTTCTTTCTTTCTTTCTTTCTTTCTTTCTTTCTTTCTTTCTTTCTTTCTTTCTTTCATTCTCTCTGTCTCTCCCCCCTCCCTCTCTCTTTCTTTCTCTCTGTGCCCAGGATGACTTTAAATAGTGTAAAAATGAAGCTTGTCAGCAGCAATATATATTCCACTGAACAGGAGAAACAGGGACCCCAGCCTGAGTTGTTATTTCAAGTTCTATACATACATCTGTTATATGGAGCACATCAAATGAAGAGTGTCCAAAAAGTATTATTTTACGTTATATCATTTGACCAAGGTAACAAACTTCCAATATTTGAATATCTTCAAAACTTTTTTTTTTTTTGCCACTTATGTTCCCTTCTTACATCGAAGGCTCGCGAGGCACTTCCACCTTACCGGAATCGACCCAGTCCTAAAAAGAGTAGTTCATCAGGTTCTGTTGTTGTTGTGAAATTAATGATTCTTATGACAGTTTTCAAATTTTGGTATTAATGAATAATGTAAGTTATTGCATGTATATGCAGTTTCCTTAGTTACTGAACAACTGTTGTTGCAGTATTTTATTATCTTTTAATTTTCTATTGGTTTTTACTTTTTCATAAATTTTATCCCTCCATTTATCTATTGTAACATTTGTTGGGTATTTCGTATTTATTTGCTTGTTTGTAATTCATCTAACCCGGTCTGTACACAGTTTGTCCTTTTTGTGCCACTGGTAATATATTGGGGTTCTTCATTTGCGTGTATATTTTCTTCTTATATTCTATTTTGCTATTTTATGTTATTTCATTTCCGCTTTTTATTCGTATCTGTTGATTCACTTTATTGGCAAACAGGCTGTCAGAATACTTGGCAACAATGCTCGTATAGCTATTGAAAATCAAGAGCACATGGCTTTTAAAACAGTGTGACTCATTTCGTGTGTGTTGATGGAAAGTAACATGATCATTTATAGCCAGTCCTCACAGCTCTTCAGCCTTCTCACAATTTACACGCAGAAACTTTGTGGGAGGTGATATCAAAACATTTGGTATGCTGCATGGTCATTCTTAAATTACCCGTTGCCATGGTTTTGTTCTAAAACAATACACGTATATGCTTGTGTCCCATACCCTCGGGCTTGTCACACATGAAGAACTTTTCTGTGTCACAGAGATCTGTTTCCCACAGGTTGGTAATGTTCACGCCAGGGGGCGCCCGTACCATTACACACGTCTTCTCTGCAAATTTTACATCGTTTCTTTAGGCGATTGTGCAGTAAGCAAAACCTATATGAATTCCTTTTTCTATAGAAGTGGTAGTGAGGTATTATTTGAAACAGCAATTACCGTAAAGAGGACGAAGATACGTTATTTCAGTATTTTTATGTCACTTCGCTACCTCAGCTACATATTTAACAAAGTAGTTTATGACTAATTTACTCAGTTTTTCCTATGAAATATGTATTAACTACATTTCAAAATGCATGGAGAAAACGAGTGAACATTACGTGAAGTGAACAAGTAACCCACTGTGAACTATCTGCTGATTGCTTCTGGCTCTGATACATCACGTTAACGCATAATGTTGGAGGTGGTAATTTACACAAACCAACCTTCCCCCTTTCATCGTTTTTCGAATGGCAATCAGCAGGTTACATTCCATTATCTGCGCATCCTGTCCGGAGCCTCGCTTTGTCACCGGCAAGTACCGTTGTACGTGCCGGGTCGAAGCCAACCCAAACACACACCTCTACTCAACCACGAAACTCTTTCAAAATTTACTATTTGCACTGCAGCTTGAAAGAATGTAATCAGCGCATGTGGAACTTCAACAGGTCTTACAGCATATGTCAAAAAATTACGAAAATATCCGTTTGAAAGCATTTAACTTAATGTATACTCTTAAATGGGAAACGTATATTCTTAAATAGAAATCTGAAATATTCAAAGACTGTCACTTGCTCTGTTACATTTGAGTTTTGGTCAGACTCATTAAGTCTAAGCTGGCAGCGGTACATAGCATAATGCTGGGGCCTTCACTTAAGCAATGCTTCATCTGGTGCACGGTTGGCTGAGAGGTATTACGCTCGCCTTTCACCTCTGCGACCCGGGTTCGATCCTCGTCCTGGGCAGCATGTGGAAAAAGTTCCTACCACTTTAACCGTGCACGGTGGTTTTCTCCGAGTTCTTCGCTTTCCTCCACTAAGCAAGGTAGGAAGTATACGCCAACATCTGTGCCATGGAGAGTGACTCGATAAGTCAATGCTGGACTTCTTTCACAATCCATGTAAAACAAATGTGTCTATACTCTGTCATACAAAATTTATCATACATGCAAACATTGGTCAATGTACTTACATTTTGACTCGTGGCGGGTATTTCCAGTAGCTATTTCGGGGATCCAATGGGGTCCCATCAGACCACTGCCACTGTATGATCTGTAAAACAGTTACTAGAAACAACACATTGCACGTAATAAAATGGCAATTATGCATTTGGAAGGAAGAGGCTAGCCAGTTTTGCCGGTAGTCATTGTACATTGTGCCAGAATTGGTTCCAGTGACATATGTCATTCCGGGGAAATAACGAAAAATGGATGGATCCATAGTTTTATTACCTCAATTGATGTACATGGCGGGATCTTGGTTCAAGTTTACACATATTTATGCATACGCCACTTCAAACAAAGACAATAATGAGTTCATTTAGTGTCATGGACCGACAATTCACATGGATCATCATTGTAATGATGTTATCAATGTAAAGGAAACCGATGGTAGTAGGTCCAGGCTATCCCCTCTTTTTTTTCTCTCTCTCTCTTTCTCTCTCTCTCTCTCTCTCTCTTTCTTTTTTTTTTTTTTGGGGGGGGGGGGTCGGTTGCGATCTGGATCCATTAGCTCTAAATTTAGAAAGTGGCCATAGACGTATTATCGCTGGTGCAAATGTCATCATTTCAGTCCGCCCACCCACCCTATTATTCAGGAAGCATTTTATTCAGATGAAAACCCAGCAAGCATAACGTTACCATAGTTTTACACATTAAAACCATCAGATTTCCATGATCAGACCATGAATGTAGAACCTTTCAATCCCCATGCCCACACATAGCAAAGCTCTAACCTCTCACGAACAATGTGATTGGCCTCCTCACATATATCTTATCTGCATTTTTAAGTTCGGAGAATATTACGATCGTCAGTCACCGATTCGCTTTTACCATAGATGCCCCCTCCCCCTGCCCGCCTTCTACAACGTTTGGTTGCAATAGGCTGCAAACATCCAGTTTTGTGCGAGCCTCGTGATCCAACCAAGGCCACGGAAAATCGAAACCAGATAACCGGGACTAGGTCCCGTGTGTAGGGAAATGTTGGGCTCGCCGTTGTTGTTTGCTCTGTCCCACTCGAGTGAAGCTTACCGTTCCTTATTTTGATACCTTTTCGTATGCTGTCACAATGGGTTCTTTCACTTTTATTCGTAATACTGTATTTGTGTTCAGCCTAAAGTAAATCTAGCTGTATGTTGTCTTTTGTTTTAGTTGATTTGCTGTTCATTTAATAGTGCCTACTTCGATGTATTTTATGTTTGAACTTTTCCTCGCTTGCGAGGGTTTTAATAAAATTTTTATTATTATTAACTGTAACCTGCCGTTCGTGAAAACGATCGCTTTAAGAATCCTTTCTCCTGCGCATCGACCCCATATTATTGTATTATGGTACGTTTTTCTCGATGTCTGCATGCATAAGATTAAATATAAACAAGTTAAACTACAAGGGTGAATTCACAGCACTCACCAAAAACAGCATAGCAAAGCTCTTTTCAGTCAAGCATAAAAATAGATCGCCCGTTACAATTCCACCCGCCCTGAAGAGTGCTATGTTCCAGACTGACTCAAAGAGCATAATAAATGAGCTAGGCTATGGTGGAGGACCGCTGACTGGCCAATTTTATGCAATTTCAAAGCATTTTTGAACTATGTTTCAGATTTAGTTAGAGCTAGATCTGATGAAATCGTTTGACATGGGAAGAAAATTTGGTATAAGAATGTACGAATGCTTTAAGAGACAAAGGATTATTAGCAGCTGATAATCGATGTTTATCATTAAGCTTATGTATCTCGCTCGTCCTTCTGGTACAGGGCGTCCACACTGTACATGAATGCCAGTCTTTTCTCAATAAAGGCTTTCGACGGCTAGGCGGTGTGTGTGCTCTTATCATGAACCACACAATGCGTGCATGCAAGATTGAAGCCAATTAACATTCATCGTATCAAAACTGAAATGTGTAGCTGAACAGAAAGAATTTGCCTGTGACTTACTTTGTTGTACATCACTTTATTTTCGTGGGGTTTTTTTTCTTTGTTTTTTTGCATGGCGATGACTGCGTCGGGGGATTGCCCCTTTGGACTTTTAGCATCTCAGCTTTACCCTATGCATGCTACAAAGATGCACCCCTGCGTAACCCGCCATATTGATAAAGTTTATATAGCTACAGTACGATGTATATACGGTAAATTAAGTTTGCCCAGTACACATTACGAAAAGATAGAAAAAAAATACCCTGAACGAAAACACCATTTCCCCTCTTACCTTTTAAGTATCTGTCATGATTTTTATTCCATATTTTTTTAGAGTGCACTCTACTAATTTGATTTCATTCTATCTTACACATATCACAGCACCATCATCCTCGTAGTGGCTTTTCCGTGCCTTTTTAAGGCCGAATGTGGCCAATTTCTCACCCCAATTCATTTAAGTTAAATTATGCAAAATGTCCAAATTGATCAATTTAATCCAGTGATTTTCATTCCTAAATGGCTAAAATTGTTTCCAAAAAGGAATCAAAAAGACCCTGTTTGCAAACACTTAGTTAATCCACTGCTGCGATTTTAATGCTTTCAACCTCGAAACACATAATTTCAATTTCCGGTTTTATCAGATAGCGGTGTCCAACGAACCGTGAATTTGGTTTGTGGCATATAAATTTATGCAAATTAGGCACACACACAAATATATATATATATATATATATATATATATATATATATATATATATATACATATATATATATATATATATATATTATAATCCTTAAATCGGTTTCCTTTGACGAACTTAAAGGCATCTAAGACACACATACAAAACCCAATTTAATCGATCATAACTCAAAATGTATTTGCGTTAGCTTAATAAATCATATATGTGTACAAACGTCATTCTCCACAGATTTTTTATATGCCGGTTTGAGGTGTCTGTGATGCTAATTGTTGAATAAATTATCCAAAGCTGACCACGAACAATCGACCCTATAATTGCCGATATAAGTCATTAATACTATCTGTTAGAATAATGGTCCTTGCATCAAAAACCACCCTGCATATTTTTTCATGTTTTGCTGGGCCTTGTTTCTGTTGTCCATCCTCAAGGTATGATATTTCAATTTCCCATTCGATTTCCAGACTATTCATTTTCACCATTTCTTAAAAAAAAGAACGAAGCAAAACTTCGAAAATCTCTCACCCTTTTATCCTTTCTGGGTTCTCATCCTTTTATCCTTTCTGCAAAAACGAGTTTCGCAGGCTTTTGATGGTGAATAGTTGACTCTAAAACTATACCGTTTGCCCGAGCGGAGGTGCCACTTGTACAAAACGGAATAAACGTAGTCCCTGAACATTCCGTTAGGTTGTCAATCAATTATTGGCATATCACATGGATAAAGAACATTTGAAGAACAGAAAATATTCTTCAGCGATCAATCAATCGGCAAAAGCGACAATCTGGTTTCAAAGGGTGATGTCATGGAGGCGAGCCTTCGGGGCCACGTAATTTCAAGTCTGGTAATGGAAGTGGACAGTTAGCTTGATTTGCGAACAAATGAAAGATGGCTAATTTGGCCCTTTTTATTCCTGTCCTATCCTGTCGTTGATGCTTTTTTCTTCAACAGCTTTGGCATTGTGAATGCCTTGTAGACTACCTGCAGGATAGATTAACCTGTCTGATTGGAATTCAACTCGAAAGTTTAATGACTGCGTCCCTTTACAACAACACATATTTACGTCTGTGTCCATGGATTAATTGACAGATAGTTTCAGTCGTAGCCCAGCAAAGACCAACTGTTTATCATATTGAGGGAACAAGTATGTTAACCAACCCGCTTTTTACACACGATACGCTGCTAATGGACATTATAAAAAACATTAATAATTTGGGGATTAGTATTTCGGATGACCTTTCAGCTAAGTCCCACCTAGAAGTTCGTATTAATAATTGCAGGCAATCTTTTGTTTATCAGAAGTTGGTTTAAAATCTTATGGGCTTGTCCCTGTGCGGAAATCTTATTGCTGGAAAACTGCCAGTGTTCCCTCGTTGGTTTACGGTTGCAACGTACTGCCACAAGAGGGTATCCAGCTTGCGCAACTGGATTCTTTTAAAGTTGGTTCATTTGAACAATGCTTAGGTTTTTGGAATTAAAATCCCTCCGATCTAGGTTACTCCAGGCAACGAATATCCTGGCAGTTTCACCTGCCAGGATATTCGTTGCCTGAAGTATCCTAGATTGGAGGGATTATATATATATATATATATATATATATATATATATATATATATATATATATATAACAATGAAGTCATATTTTACCATTCCTTTTAGAATGGAGCGTAAACCTATCCAGGTGTCCACTTTCGGCTTGGTTCTGGCCATAACGAGGAGAGATTTGTCAGTAGAATTTACTTTGATTAGGCGAGCTCCTTCTTCGTTGCACAGCTTCCTGTCGGAACAATAAGGTAAATCAATAGCTTTTATTAACTTGAAATTGTCAATAAACTACTAACTATCATTTTTTCTTGGGTTTGCCGCTGATCGAGACTGTTCCTTGCAAACACTACTTGGCGTATATGCACTGTTTGTCTTTTACGTGTGGAAAACGATAGCTTGGCATCGTCCTCTCTCTGTTGAGACCAGCCATGAGACCTACGAAAATTGGTGTTTCTTTTACAGTTTAATTAATTACTTACTTACTTTGTTTATTTATTTATTTATTTATTTATTTATTTTGTTTGTTTGTTTGTATTTATTTATTTATTTATTTATTTATTTATTTATTTATTTATTTATTTATTTATTTATTTATTTATTTATTTATTTATTTATTTATTTATTTATTTATTCATTCATTTCACTTATTTTTTATGTGTTCATACATTAACTCCCTTGCTGATTAATTCATCTATTTATTTGTTTATTTGTTTATTTATTTATCTATTTATTTGTTTATTTACTTATTTATTCATCTATTTATCTATTTATTTATTTACACATGTATACAACGGATACGGTACATAGAAGAACAATTATAGAACGTTTACAGATATATAATACTTGATTATTACAGAGTACAGAGCTAAAACTGAAACGGAATGATCAAGTACAGTTGTGATGACCATGTGAATCCTTTAAACAGTGGCAGCACATTTTAAATCATATACACTATTGCAATCCTTCAGAAACTTGTGAAGGTTATTCCAGATAGAAGGTTAATTATACATTAAGACACCCTTAAACATACTCTTTGCTGAAAAGGGACATTTTATTAGCATTCGTTGAAATATATAAGCTAGTTATTGGTTAATTTCATTAATAGAATTTACCTGGTCACACACACATACACACACACACATACACACACACACACACACGCGCGCGCGCGCGCGATTCAGTGTGATCTCCCGTACATCTAACATAGCAGTTCCCATGTAAAATTGCCTTCCCTCTTACACAGTATGCCATTTCAATTTTATACAATATCGTCACCACTTAAGTTGTTATAAACGTAATTGTTTTTCATAAAAAATCTGGCTTCAACATTTTGACAATTATGTCACTTCTAATGATTGTTTGATTTTTTTTAAATTGACCAATTATAGGAAGATAAATAGAACATCGATTTTATCATCATCATCATCATCATCATCATCATCATCATCATCATCATCATCATCATCATCATCATCATCACCATCATCATATCATCATCATCATCATTACCATTATCATTATAAGTACTATTACTCCTCAAATTTATTCATTTTAAATTAACATCCCCACCGCTTTTATCGTCATCTTCATCTTCATCGTCGTCGTAACCGTCATCATTATCATCATCATCATTATCATCATTCTTCCTGCTCATATCATGCGGGACCGGATCTAAACCATGGACCTGAGGTGCACAGGGAATATATTTACACATTTTAGTTGATGGATAGCACTCATTCCAGTGTTCTGAACCAAACAGAGCAGGGTTCCGGAATTCATGAACATTGAAGTTGTATCGGATGCAGCTGGTCTAATGGCCAGTGAGTTTTTCACCAATATGAGTGCTCTCCTGACCACTGTTGTATTTCCCTTTTCATCCCTCACATGTGTTGCTTGGATTTAGTCTTCGTCCTGGAGGAGGTTTTTTGTGAAGTTGAGGGAGATGTTCTGATGTGAATGTGAAAACAAGTCAATGACCTAGATGCTGACAAGGTCAGGTTCGTTGCTTTCATTTCTCTGCCCCTGTTCATGGCCATGCCCCAGGAGATGATTACATCATTGTTTTTTTTGTCACTGCTGAAAGTCCATCTTTTTACCAGTTTTGGGTCGTCTTAATGTTGTGTAGTTTCCAGTGCACATATACAGTTACCTTACCGTGCCGGTGAATATATTGAGCATTTGCCAGTTCTAGCCAACCTGAGATTAGGTAGTCAATTGTCTCCTGACACCTCCTTCAGATCCTTCATTGTAAGCCACTCCAACCCCTGATGGTGTGGTGATGATGGGGTCTGGTTGCCAGGTTCTGATCTTGTATAGCTGCCACTTTCACCCCATATCCGCTATTATTGTCACATTCGTTAGCCATTAGTGTGTGATTTTGCGTTCTACATCTGCCTCGTCCGCATTTTTCTGGTGTTTTTCATGCACTGGCTTGTCTACCCCTACTTTCTGGCCAAAATGTTATGTATCCTTTTTCATTTGCCAGACTTAGTTAGCTGGAGGTTCATGATCTGCTGATGGTCAGAAAATGGAACCAAACCTCAATCAAACTTTGCAGCATCTTTCTTGCTGGAATGGAATTTCATTCTTCTGCCATGCTGCTTCACTACTTGGAAAAATGGGTCGGGTATTTTAGCCATGTAAGCGAGTAGACTACTGATACCAATAGGTCTACTGCTAGTTGGACCAAGTGCCATCCCGTGAATGATTTGGATTGCAACACCTTGTTAACATTTCCTTTTAGGTGGCTTACTTTCTCTATTCTCAGCAAATTACAAGTCTTTTTATGCGTTTGCTTTGTGTCATTTGTTTTTCCGTTGATTATTTTGAAGCCTTATATTGCTACAGGAGAACCCATGGCGTGAATGGCTTAGATCTTACTTGTGACATCGAGTTCACTTTTGAGACACCATGTATTTTGGTAGCACCCATTTAAGATCATATCCGTCATAACGTTTGTTTGCCACCTCCTTCCTTATTCCCAATATTTGTACACACTTTTTTACTCTCCAAATCCCTGATGATGAAGTCAATGTAGAGGTCTGTGCTCTTGATCGTGGCTACTCATTCACCCGTGAAGACACAGTTAGCATATTTGTCAAGTCCACAATCCATCTTAATATCATTACTGAATGTCTGCATGGTTATAAGCAGACCTGTTTGTTGTGTGTCATCCCTTATAAATGTCTCGATGTCGTCTCTGTAAAAGATGTGGTTTAGTTTGCCATCTTTGTGTTCATCACCATCCTTGTTAACAAATACTGCCAGCGGAACAGAAAGGCTACAAGCAGGCACGCTATCACTACAAAGAACAACTGCTGATAAACAAATCACTACTGGAAAAGGTCAAACCCAAGGTGAGCCTATCAACAGTATAGATAGCCTACAGAGGCATTTGTCAGCCTGCTTCATTGGTAGATAGAAAATAACCTAGATGTCTGTCCAGCATGAAGTCCTGGACGTCCTCCTTGACATAACCTTATAACATTACCTTATTACCAATCTGACCAATGAAATCAAATGTTTGATATTTAAAGAAGTTTCACTGATCTTCTCTATAACGTTTCGACCAAATGACCTACACGACACAAACAAATGTAGACATAATATACTGTCTTCTTGACCGAGTTAAGGATCTCGAACATTGTTATTCAGCAGTGATAGATCTGTAGTTATTCTGACTCTGTGTCTCTTCGTCTTAAGGACCTTATACTGATACCTTTACATATCGTCATAATGCTATACGTTTGGACATGATCTTCACGGACTTCAAGCACATTGTTAGTTTAGAAGTTGGCAATTCCATCTGCTGCAGATGACTTCCCATTAATGGTCTTGTTGATGACATCTATGGTATATTTATTGCTGATGTAAGACCGTTACTGCATGGGTTTCAAGCTCCTTTTTAAGATGCTTTTGTCCTTTGATCCAGGATACTGTGTTGTGTGTTTTCTGCTTCTCAAATGTCTTGCTCTAGAACTTTACTACTTCCCCAATGCAGGGTGGATGGTTGAATTCGATTTTGTTCTTTCCTATTTCTCTGTAGAATTTCTTTTCATCTTTCAAAATCTTATTTGGACTGGAGAACTTGATTCTTTTGTCATACTTCATAAGTGTCCGGGCCCATGCTAATATGTGTTGCTTCAGTTTCTCTTTTGCTTTCGATATAACTGCCTCTGCATTAATCTTTAGTTTTCGACCTAGTTGCTTTTGTTTCCAAATTTGATGCTCTATGTCAAATGGAAGCAAAAGTTGAAACTCTCATCCTTAAAATCTCATTTTCAATTGTCACTACCAGGGTCGCTGTTTTTTTTTATCCTCTCTTCTTTGCTTTTTACCCTACAACAACATTTACAACAGCTGAGGCTTTCATGAGTGAAAGGTTGTTGATTTTTGTGATGGAGCGTTAGCCTGCCTATGTGATCCTTGATCTTGTGCTTCGTTCAAAATCCTCGGTAATTTCTTGTCTCGTGTGTGTGGGTTTTTTTTGTTTGTTTGTTTTTTTTTTTTATTCTTGGTATTGGTGGTCACTCTCCCGTCAATGCTTCTTTCAAGTTCACCTTGCCTCTTTGATGTTGTCACACTTTTAGGCAACTCTATTACTCTCGGGATCAATGCAGTTACCTCTCTTGGGTGTTATTGTTGAGGAGATGCAGATGATGGTTGTTTTGTCTTCAGCAAAAGGTGCTGTCTCATTGGGCTATTGATGTTTTGATCTTCAGTGTTATTGTCTGTGTTGCTTTCGATCTGTGCTCTTTTGTTCTCAAGCTCCCTTTTGGTAATTCAATTCTTGTCGATTATATCAAGCCGAACATTGAGTGGTGTGTTTGTGTCCAGGTTAAGTTTTTTATAAGGGCGTTTTCCATGCCAAATCTTGAGGTAATGTTGGGTTGTCTATGTCTCTCTGTGTTGCAGAGTTGCATCATAGTTGCTTCTATTACTTTTTATATTTTTACCCGTTCCAGTTCTCCTCTCGATTCTGTTAAAGGTTTATCTGGTGCTGTACTTAGGACGGTGCTGGGAGGTATGGGCTCACCCGAGTGTTCCATGTTATGTGTTAAGAGGGAGAGCTAGTTCCAGCAGTATTTCTTGACTGATTCTTGTGGGTGTGGGGAATGGTTACCGGGGGAATTGGCAGGACATTCTGTTAACTTAATACTTAACTTGCAGTTGATATTGTCACATGCCTGTTGAACATTGTCATTTGTGGGTTGTTGTGTGCCCATGGCTCGATCTATACCAGTCATGCAGGTAGGGTTGAATATAGCCGAGTTTCTTCTTCTTCTTCTTCTTCTTCTTTTTCTTCTTCTTCTTCTTCTTCTTCTTCTTCTTCTTCTTCTTCTTCTTCTTCTTCTTCTTCTTCTTCTTCTTCTTCTTCTTCTTCTTCTTCTTCTCCTTCTTCATCATCATCATCATCATCATCATCATCATCATCATCATCATCATCATCATCATCATCATCATCATCATCATCATATGTCGAAGAAAACCTTTCAGGTAGCGTGAAATGACACTCACTCTGCATTATCCCATCCTTTTATCAACTTCTTGAACAATACACATCTGCCATCAACATGTTCTCACTTATGAGGACAGGGTGCTTGAATGACTACCAAAGAAACAAAAGACATCCGCACATGTTATATATATATAAGATTACATAAAAATACCATTGCGCATATTTTTAAGCTAAAGAATACATCAAGGTTTACCTACTTCTCGTGCACTTACAATAACGAATCTGTAAGCAGACCTTCAGGATGCCGGCATGACGGAAGTAAAAGTCGTACAATATTCTGGAGCATTATGCACAGACTCCTAGAGTGCCTACATTTATTTTATAAAGCTAACCTTATATAGATTTTTTTCTTGCTCAAGGCCCTCCACATTAACAACACTTAAACAGGTACCAAATTCTGTTAAAGAAGGCACTTTTATTTTATCTAATAAATATTTTGTTTTGTAAAGTTTTTTTTTTTTTTTTTTGCATCAAGACTTGTCACCATTAACTTTTAATTCTTCAAGTGTCATTCTCCTGTTAGTGCATGTATCTGCACACATGTTTCTATACATGTACATGTAGATGTGTATGCATGCATATGTATAGCACCTCCCTTATCTTTGTTGCTCATCCACTTAACCCGAAATGGCCAAACCTCTGTAAAGTGGGCACCTCAATAAAAAGTGGACATTTTGCTCCGGTCCCCAGGGTGCCCACTTAACGGAGGTTTTACTGTACATATAAATACCCAGAAGCAAACTTAACACCAATAATGGGAGCAAAGTACGGATTATTTGAATCAGAACATACAGATGCTGTGTTTACAGATGTATCCTCTGTTTTCCGCAAAGGCGCTCATGAAGAAACCTCGCACATCTACCGATCTGTACGTCTTTGAGGATGGCTCATGTTCCTGCCATGATCTGCAGAAGAGGTCATACTCAACACAAAATTTATCCAGCTCGGATTCAATTCACACAAACATACCTATCAACAAGAAACATAGTCGTAAGGTAACATGTCATGTTACTCTGTTGACAAATATGAAGTGTAATATTCTCGTAAATTTTGTGAAAATACTTGAAGTTTCTAACAAATATATGGAAAAATGAATCGATTTTAGCAACTTAACATAGCTGCTGGCTCAGCTTTATCGTGTCCTATTAATCGTACTCAACTTAAAGTAAAAACGAACGGCCCTGAACAATTGTTTTTGTTTTACTTTCTTTTTCACATCAAGAAAATTTAAGACATACTTCGCGATAATCCCATATGCTTATTTCGTGCTTATTTCAGAACAACAGTTTGAGACAATTTTGATTAAATACAGTCTCTACCTGTCTGTCTGTCTGTCTGTCTGTCTGTCTGTCGGTGTGCCTGTCTGTCTCTCACTTATAACAATGTTATCAGATACACTCATACACGGCTGGCGAACTCAAAGTATGAATTGATTTGGTAGTCTTGGTGGTACAAATGGTAGATATTTACATGATGCTATCAGTTTCATCCTCTTTCGTACCGTCCGTCCACCTCAAAATACCAGAGTCATCTCTCTTTAGCCCCATCCAGAAAGATCTTCGGATGATGCGAACAGTGTTTAAAACCCACAACTGTCGAATACAAACGAAAGAAAAAAAAAAAAAACATAAATGCTTTCTTGAGCTGAAGATATACAACTTAAGACAATTGCTTTAACACAGTTCGAGAGCACCATGTTAGATGATTACACTGAGCAAATGGGCATTTTTTCCAATAGTATGAACACAATATCTAGTGGTTACATTCAATACTTACTCTAAAGGTTGAAGTAAAATAATTATCACTTCGACTTCTAACTTCGAAAATCTCTTTAGTCACAGTTTTGCATACATGCAAATATGACTCATTATTTCAAGAGGGTGTTGGACAATTGGCTATATTTAGGTATGAAAACACTTGATTGAAATGCAATGCATAAAATTAAAAAACAAACGCTGCTTGACTGCCTTAAGAACATTTTTGGCATAAACCTCCTCTTATACGGAACCTTGCGGTAGTCGTCCTTAAAAAGCAAAACAAAACAAACAAAAAACAAAACAAACAAAAAAAAACAAAAACAAAAAAAACAAAAACAAAAACAAAAACAAAAAACAAAAAAAAAAACAAAAAACAAAAAAAAAAAAAAAAAACAAAAAACCAGAAAAACAAAAAAACCCGGATTTTAAAACACGTCAGATTAGAGATGGCACCGCTTGCATTAACCCAATTATAAGAAAAGTCATCTAGGTATATTCGTTGCCGTCTGTCATAGATGGACAGTGGCCCAGAATCGCCATGAAAAGGTACTCCCATTTTACATTAAAAATCACCGTCAGATATATTTTGTAAATGTATAAAAGTTTGCATTTCCTTATCATGTATTTACATTTTCTGCCTGTGTCTTGATGGATATGAGTTCGCTGTTAAGAGCCTCACAGTGTCGTTTGGCTCCTTTCCAGCTGGTCATTGTCACCTCAAACCTGTAGCAGTACTGGCCCTCCTTCGCCCAGTCAAAAGGACAGTAGCAGTCAGCTGTAACCAAACGTACACAAGTATTTTAGCAGTGTATAATTTGTACCTCTTTAATAAAATTTTCAAATTTAAACCTCCGGCTGACTCTTGAAAAGTGGCTGTTCCCTATTAATTACCGTGTCATCTTTTGCATTTGTACATGTATGGTTTTACCTGCAACCGAAAGTCGCTAAAATATCTGTTTGCGGGACGAGTTCAAGAACAAAACCAACCGTTACTCGTGTCTAGCTGCACTGAGAGGGTATGGGTACCAATGACCGCGACCTGTACAGCTCACAAGTATGACCACAAGAGTAAACACTTCAAAATACAACTGGTCTTTTGTCAGTTGGCACGTAGGCTCAGAATCTAAATCAGCCCCTTGATTTGTTCCTCTTTACCATGCAAAACCAAGGATCAAACATTAACGCACTACATGAAAAAACACAGGCGCCCAAACGCCTATATAGACTACTTGGCAGCAAAACCACACAAAATGTAATGGGAATGTCAACCACATCTAAAATTGACCGGAACTGGGTGGCACTCGAGCTAACTTCACCCTCCCCTGCCCACCCCTCCGTCACGTGGTCCCTTCCTCTTGTATGCAAAAATTGCTGAAGCAAGCACACCTAACTGTTAAAATACAATGCAATGCGATCCAATGGAATGACAAGAAGGATAATGTAAAACTACACAACACAACACAGAACGTAACAGAAGGAAAGGTTTCAAACAAAATCCCAGGGCTTTCCAACAAAGCATTAACACCATTCTATTTGGAGTCACTCGAGTTTCAAACGATTTCAATTCTGAATTGTGTAAAGATTAACATATATTCATCATTCTAACAAAGAGATCCTAATGACACATTATTTCTTTTTATTGAATAGTCATTGGATTTTTAAATATTTAATTTTAGAAACTATCATCACATATATTATTATTAACGTTATGTATAGTCGTGTCTATGTACCTGTATTACTCGTGCTGTACGCAATATGCAGGGGCTCAAATCAGCGGTTTACACGTTTCGCCAATCGAAATTGCTTTGAACAATAATATATGTTTAAGGAAAGGGTAAGGCTAGTTCTGGCAACGCAGGCACACTTGCATGTAATGCTACCTAGCCTTGAGTTAGTACAGAAGCAGGAGTAATCGAGGTTAATACGAATAGCATTTAATGACGCAATTTGCGAATTGGAATGATGACGACTGCATGTTTCATGCCCTTGTGCTCATCCTATCCTTCAAGTGTTTGACATAAGTGTGATCATAACAGCTGCACCTACCGGGAGTTGGTGCGTGGGTCTGTTTTAAAGGACTAAACATATACCCAGAAAACTCGACGAAAAGCGAAAATATCAAAGACACTTGGTGCTTTTAATTTTTCGTGGAAAAGGTAAAGAACATTTACTTTGAACGACTAGCAGATACAACATCATAATGAATAGTTCTACGTCTTCTGCATAGAGGTAACTAGAGTTCAGTGCACGTCATTCAAAATTTGATCCGCATGGAAATAGGGAAGCGGACGTATTTTTGAAACTGACTCTGTTCGTCTTTGTCGATATGAGTAAACTGTATAAAAGTGAAGTGACGACACAAAAAAAAAAAAAAAAAAAAAAAAAACATGGGACAACTTCTGAACAAAAGTATGCAAAAGCATTGATAGCATAAAACCATGTAATCTGGCCTTTGGTGCCTAAGGTGCGGGACCCCTCACGACACATGATTGAACAGACACGTGTGGTCAGGCTTGAATATCAAATAATTGACTCTATCCAACAACAATAAAACACAACTTTTCGCTAATTTGTGGCGTCATTGCAACACAACGCCTTTACTTTTAAAGCTTATTTTTTCACTTTTCATTGCATTTTTCAAATTGTGCGTGACAGCATGGTTGAATTTTTGCCTGGTATCGGTAACCCTCGCGAGTACCCAAGGCTGTGCGTTATGTAGTGTTTTCCATATGTGGAGCTAATACATTTTTAGTAAAATGCGCCTTTCAGACACAGTGAATTATATATTACATTGAAAAAAGGAAGGAAAATTGAACTCACATGTTTTGAACTACATTTCGTCCAGCAATGAGATAACAAGCAAAAGCCAGGCAATTACTAAATCCCTATTACAAGAATGTTTCATCAATGGCAATGTACATTGTACCTAAACGATGGGACACAGCTTCTGTAAGATATTTTCCTGAAATTAGATGAGCAATGTAAATTTATCAAGGTTATACTAAATCTAACATTTTCACATACACAGGAAAAGATGAACGTACGTTTACTTCAACAATAATTCACAAGTTCTCATTAAAAAAAAACCGGGCAACTGATAAGGAAAATATCCATCGAATACATCAATTCACAAGCGTTTGCAATGTGTCAATAGTGACTTTTGCTTAAATGTGGCTAACAGATCGCATTAATCAACATTTGATTGGTTTGGTTCTGGGTTGTTTACAATGCCCTACGAATCACATGCATGCCTTTAATGTTTTTCCAGTTTTTGAACCCATTTTTGGTAGCAATATTAAAAATCATAACATAGTTTAATAAGATTTTTCCCCAAATGTGCAAGTTTTTTTAAGATATCAACAGTCTCACTTATCTTTTTAGAAATGAATGGTATATTTTGTGTGCAATTGAGGTCTTTATCAAACCAGGTTCCTAAGAATTGAACAATATGAACTTTTTGTAACGTTTTGCCACCAACATATATATATATAAACAGAGTCATTATTAAATTTATATATATATATATATATATATATATATATATATATATATATATATAAACAGAGTCATTATTAAATTTATTGTGTGTCCCAATGTCTGAAAGAAGAGGCAATACTGAAGTAGGTCTACAGTTATTAAAGATCTGCGAGTCCCACTATTTATAAATATGTGTAATCTAGCAAGCTTTACTACTTTGCCAAAAGTAGCAGTTGATAATGATACATCTATTCTCTGAACAAAAGGGGGTGCTAATTTGCTTCAGGCGAATTTAAGTGTTTTGCGATGGATTTCATCGCAAGTAGGGATGGAATTTATTCAGGAATTGCTGATGATTATAGCATCTTTTTCGGAAACAGGAGCAAAAAAAAGAAAAAAACAAAAACAAAAAACAAAAAAAAAAAAAAAAAAAAAAAAACCAACAAAGAATTAGCGTAGTTACCTTTACAGTAAAAGTTTGTTACAACATATGTTTTTAGTATTTGATTCGCGGAGATGGTCCAACATTTATAAAGTAAGAGGTAAATCTATTTCCTGTGTCAGTTTACTATAAAATTATCGCCATACATAAACCTGTTTTTTAGTAATCCTTTGTGTTTGATAATAACGATATTAATCAATTCCAAACCTTTCATTAGTTAGATCCATTGACATCAATGATGCCAGCATACTATTTTTTTCGGCAATGCGCATGATATGGTTATGGCAATTTCGATAGTTATTGTATCGAGTTTTATTTTCTCAGTCGGCAATTGCTATTGTTTCCATTATAATTTGTTTTGTCTTCTATTGACTCAGTTGTAACACTAGTAAGCCATGGTTTATTTGTTTTATATTCAAAAATGTTCAGTTAAGCAGGGATAGTTTTACATTACATATTTTGTCTATTTTGGACAAACACGGATGCTGGCCTGACGGGGTGTGTGCTCACGTACAGAAGGGTCCAATAGGGAGATTGCACGACATTTTTAAATTTGCTTAAAGTTTTACAATTAATGATGCGTTTTTCATTTTGTACTTTGTCGGTAATTATCTTGTTGTTGTGCTGATATGAAAGACAGGCATATGATCAGAAATGTCGCTGTAAAAAATTCCACTTGATAGATCGAAGGTACAAGTAGCGATATGGTCACCTGAACTTCAACCTTCACAAAGGGACTTCACCTTCCTTTGCTTCACATGGGACTTCCCCAGGTGATAAAACAAAACCCCGACTACACTGCCAAGGGCTTGGTCAGCCGTTTTGGGGAGTGACATCACAAACTGTATAACAAGCGCCCTTGATAGACCAGAACATCAGTTCTCCCTTGTGCAAGCAAAATAAATAAATGAATCAACAAATATATGGATAAATGAAAAATAAATAAGTAAATGATAGATAGATAGAAAGAAAGATAGATAGATAGATAGATAGATAGACAGACAGACAGACAGACAGACAGACAGACAGACAGACAGACAGACAGAGAGATAGATAGATAGATAGATAGATAGATAGATAGATAGATAGATAGATAGATAGATAGATAGATAGATAGATAGATAGATAGATAGATAGATAGATAGATAGATAGATAGATAGATAGATAGATAGATAGATAGATAGATAGATAGATAGATAGATAGATAGATAGATAGATAGATAGATAGATAGATAGATAGATAAGCGACAGACATTTTCTTGATAGTTCAAACTGTATCACAAGGGCCCTTGGTAGACCAGAACATCAGTTCTTCCTTGTGCAAGCAAAATAAATAACTGAATAAACAATTATATAGATAAATGAAAAATAAATAAGTAAAGGATAGATAGATAGATAGATAGATAGATAGATAGATAGATAGATAGATAGATAGATAGATAGATAGATAGATAGATAGATAGATAGATAGATAGATAGATAGATAGATAGATATTCCATTCTATAAGCGACAGACATTTTCTTGATAGTTAATGCCCTTAACAAGACAAAGACGAAAAAGTCATATATATATATAGAGAGAATGTGACAGGTGGAATATTCTACGCCATATGCACACTGCCACACAGCAGCAACTGGAAAGATCAACACTCCAAACGGGTTTATTTAGAAATACGCCTTGTCATTTGGGTCAGTGCCCTTTTTCAGGGGAGGAGCATTAACAGGACCAAAGTGGGAGACTATTTACCCCTTTGTATCATCCATGCGAATTATGTTTACAGAGCACATCAGTTGCACAGACCACCTACGTAGAACGCTACACACGTGCCACAGTACTATTTTTTTTTGGGGGGGGGGGGGGGGCTTGACCTGACGATACGCGAGCCACGTGCAAATCATAACGTCACCCAAATATCGCAAACACGCACAGTTTGGAATATGCATCACTTTGTTTTACAATCTGAGTAGTGAATCAATCCCATCTTGCCCGTATTTGTCAGAGTTGTACGTCAACAAAGAAACTACAACGATTGACCAAGCTACATAAATATCTTTACTCAAACAGAAAGAAACAATTTTGAGGAGTGCAGAAAACATGAAAGTGGAGCTGCTGCAGAACATGGAACGATAGAGTGGGTGGGGGGTGGGAGGGTGGTTGTGAGGGGGGTGGATGGTTGTGAGGCCCCAAGCAGATTTTTTTTTCTTTTAATGACACTCAAAATGGTCCATTTGGTTAATCTTTTACCAATATATTTGAGTACATGAATTTTTTATTCTTGAGGGATTCTCCAATACATTTAATCATGTGTCTCTTTCATTTTACAACAAGGAATCTGTGTTCGAACGCAGGCTTTTTGATCGGACAACAGCATTTTTTAGTCATTGTTAACATTACAGCACAATACGAAGGGCATCAATGATGCAAGGTATGAAATTAAATTGGGAGCATTGCATATACTGAGTTTCCAATAATTTGTGAAACTTGAATCCGGACGACAGACGGAGCCATAGTCTTACTCAAGACTCTTTCTTAGTTAATTTGTTATCAAACGAAATAACTAATGGCTAAAATAGTAATAAAAGATGATGGGTGTGGCACGGAGTCGAGGTAGAAGGAGCCAGGTGGTGAAGTAGCCTGGTGAAGACTGAAGAAAGGGCTTGTCAGGTTGACCAGATTCAGTTGGGCGCAACTGCGGTGATTGTCAAAAAAAAAAAAAAAAACAAGCACACAAACAAACAAACAAAAACAAAAAAACAAAAAAACAAAAATAAAAAAAATCAAACAAAAAACAAAACAAACAAAAAAAAAAAAAAAAGAAAAAAGAAAAAAAAACAACAAACAAACAAACAAACAAACAAACAAACAAAAAAATGTGGCACATTCCGTGAATCTTTTAAAGACTTAAATTGTGCTGGACTCTTCCATGTAATACTTCTAACAAAGCCAAGTGAAAGCAAGAGGGAGGGAGAGAGAGGTGAAGGAAGAAAGACAGAAAATAGATGAGAAAAAAACTGACTCAACAGGTCTCAAAATAAACTAGTGTATCAAGGAATAAAGCGACGAATGAGCATTTCTCATTTAAAAGTGGAACATCTGCAAGACCGTATGGATAGGGAATTCCCCATGTTCTTAACCTGCATGAACATGAACAGAAATAAAATCAGAGCAGTATGATCAATAGAGTCCCTGTATGTTATAAGAGCTCTCTCTCTCTCTCTCTCTCTCTCTCTCTCTCTCTCTCTCTCTCTCTCTCTCTCTGTCCTTTACCTCTCTCTGTCCTTTACCTCTCTCCCTCCCTCTCTCACTTTGTCCTTGAGAGAGAGAAGACAGAAGAGACAGAAAAGGAAGAAAGAGGGCCAGAAAGAATTGAGAGAGAAAGACAAAGACCAAAAATAACATATAGTACATTTAGATGTATACGATCTCCCAAGGAAAAAAAAAAACAAAAAAAACACACACACTAAAAAAGAACACAAACAAAACACCACACAAACACACACACACACACACACACACACACACACACACACACACACACAAAACAAACGAATTAACAAACAAATTGTTGCTTGCACATGTGTTCACATTCTTGTGAGTGTGCTTATCCATGCGATACTGCATAAACTGCACATTATTGACACCCGTCCACCAGCCCTGATTGTTTGTGCAACATGTATGCGTCTTTGTTCCCCTGTTGTTCCCAACTCAGTATTCAAACAACCTATAGTGGAAGTACTCGAGGACGCGCAAAAATAATATGTCGTTAAGGTGGAATCTTTAAAGAAATAAATGGAGGCATGTCGTCAGGTGTAGTGAACGAAAGGGTCCATAAGGACTTACAAGCAAGGTTTGCTTAAGTCTTGTTATCCATGAATGCTACATGGTGGGACTCCTGTATGCTTTTGAAAAAAATAAAATCCACAGCACCATCATGAAAACCATTGATTAGCTAAGGCACGGTGGAGATATGTGCTGGCAGGAGGCTACGCATGTAGCACCAAAGAAAAGAGACTTCTTGTTAAAACAACCTATTGAAGACTATGAATAAGATGAAACGGACGAAGGTACAGGCACAGTACACAACTAGCTGTTGATGAAAAAAATGTGTTGATCAGTAATGTGTTGACCTGAAAACCGTATCCATCAAAAGACCTGAACGTGTTTTACCAGAATTCTAGAGTAAAAAGGATCAGAGGTTACTCCAAACAGCACACCGGGTGTAGCAATAAGCTATGTAGAGTTGTCCGTGTGATTTCAATCAACAAAGGCTTCAAGAGTTGCAATGACTTCAAGGATCATCAGAGACAAATGGATCTCTTTTGTTGAAGACATGGCCAAAGGAAAAAAATCCTTCCTCCTGCACTGGGTATTACCTCGTGGAAAAAACCCAGAATGGAGGAAGGGACCCGTGGAATTGAAAAAAAACCTGTCATTTATCTGGTCAGTCCTGTGCCTCAGACGGTGGAACAAGCTACAACCACCTTGAAAGATCAAAGATATGTTAAGAGAGAGAGAGAGAGAAAGAGAGAGAGAGAGAGAGAGAGAGAGAGAAGAGAGAGAGAGAGAGAGAGAGAGAGAGAGAGAGAGAGAGAGAGAGAATTAATGCACGTCGTCAAAACACAGAAAGAGACAAAACACCGGCATGGGAAAAAGACTAAGCAAGATCAGAAAAATGTAACCATTTGAGATTGCAGGAGTCCAGTATTGGCAATAAATGACCAACGATGGATACATTGAAAATATTGTTTTAAGCCAAGGACTCTATGTTGAAATCTTATGTAGCAAAAACGTGGAATAAAATGGTGCATTTTATGATGTGGTAACAAACTAGAACATATAAATGGCTTTTAAACATACAGGGTGGTTATTTTATTTTATTTAAATGGGTTTTTACATTTTTCTATATGTTCCTTTTAATTTTTATATGGTAGTGAAGGCAAAGTCAGGGGAAGTCCCCATGTGAGGTTGAAGGCCAGATAATCATATTACTACTGGTGCACCCATGACATTAGTACAAGTTTTGTCTATTTGAGACGCAGTATCCTCCTTTATCCCAGTGGGTCTGGCAATACAAAGCAGAAACATATTAGTATAAAAATGCCCATCAAAGTCAGTGGTTGTTGGGTGTTTATCGGCATAATGTAGATTAGCATTCAAGTCACCATGGAGGTAGCATGATTTATTTCGCTTTATAATAAAATCAAGTAATATTTTGAAGAGTTAGATTCAAGGTATTTAGGCTTGTACATGGAGGTCTATATGTCACTCCTGCTATCTTATTGGAGTCTTCAGGACGATTATCAACTTCAACAAATCAGGATTCAGTTGTGTCATTAAAATTTGTTAGGTCTTCTCTCGTGGTGTACTGAATATCCATGTCCAAGAATAATGAAACCCTACCTCCGTCTCTTTTCAATCTGTATTTACGTTCGTGATGATAATTTTCTAGTTATAGATATCTTCATGTCCTTCAGCCATGTTTATGTCAACGGTATGATATTGAGCTCATAACCTAAAGCACACAACAATCTATTCGAACCCTCAATATCAGCGGGCAAGCTCTGTACATTCCGATAGTAGAAAGACATCGACGATTTTTCGTCAAGGCTTTCTACTGCAGCATTGAGAGTATCCCGTATAAAATGATTTTAGTATTATAAAAAGAGCTAATCGTATTTGTTTGGAAGAAAAAGAGAAAGTCAGGTTCCGTATCATAGAGAAGAAAAGTATTTCTACCATCAGTGAGTTCAAAACAGTTGAGAACTTTGCAATTAACCTTACTAAAGTCTAAATTGGGAGAAGAAAGCCACAAATCTGAAATAAAGTTCAAGAATTCATTGTTATCATTAATGAGGTAAAAACAGAGCTTTGACTGGAGACACAAAGGGCAAATGCACGGTCCAAATATTGCACAGTTATTATCAATGCATCATGCATGAAAAAGTCTATTACATATGAAGCTCTTAAATCAAAGATTACCTTTATTTCTAAGATGATTTTCGTACAAATTTGGCATACAAAAATATATTTGACACGTATTTTTATATCTGGTCATTAAATATATGGGAGCAAAACAAGTAAAAATACCGCATGTTGATATTCCCGATGGACGTCTTGCAATGATAAAGATTAGAAAAGTTGGAATAGATACGCTGTGTGTTACTTGTTTTTATTGCAAACGTTAGAATATTATTTGTTTGTATAGTATCAAAACCTGTATTTGAAAAGTGCATCGAGCATACGAACAGTTTACTTAGTTAGATAGAAGCCCTTATATTTGTTCACTGGCATTTGCTTATGATGCACAGTGTAACGAAAATGGCTCCAAGCTTGAGATACATGGCTGTTGCCTCCTTAATCTCAACGATTGTTAAATACACAATGAGTGATGTGATTTATGAACCAACACGTGGGCAGGTGCTCCTGCCTATGCAATCTCAATTGTGATGGCAGCACTTTTATACATATGAAAAAAATACCTTGTCATTATCAGATCAATGGTGTGCTCGTTAGATTTTTTTCAAGATTGATAAAGGGGATGCAAACTGATAACAACATTTTAAAGAAGCAATCGAATTACAGTGGGATTTTCATATTAAGACCAACTATGGGACAGAAGAAAGGGTCTTTGAAAGAATGCATTTTTATGGTAAACAAACACGGAAATGTAAGTTCGTGATCTTGCTACAAGCAGGTAGTAAAATGGTTAAGATTTGAGATACTACCGTACATGTACATGATAATTATAGCATGTGATATACCACACGTACGAGGCTAGGGGACACAATGCAAAAAAGCCATGTTATTTGCACGATGTAGTGCACATCTTTATATCCTCTTTTTTCTTTTATTATTTTGAGTTTGGTGTTTTGTTTGTTTGTTTGTTTACTAAATTATGGGATGTTCTGTTTTTGTTGTGTGTGTGTGTGTCTCTGTGTGTGTGTGTTTTGTTTGTTTGTTTGTTTCAGTTTTGTTTCGTTGTATCTTGTTTGATTTATCATTAATATATAGTTGTATTTTTTGCCGAGGAGACCCTTTAGAAGTGGCATATTCCAATGAATCCTTCTTCTCGTACCACAATATTTAACTTGCGAAGTAGAGCAGGTATTAAAGTAAGACGGATAAATAAATGAGTCAAATGTGACTTTAAATCCATTTGGCTTTAAATCCTGTACAACTTTTGTTACTAAGTGATGATGTGGGGTATCTGATTGTCTCTGTCGTGAAGTATTGGTATTAAATTGTGGCTTTGTGCACAGAACAATGATTGATTGATTGATTGATTTATTTATTTATTTATTTATTTATTTATTTATTTATTTATTTATTTATTTATTTATTTATTTATTTATTTATTTATTTATTTATTTATTTATTTATTTATTTATTTATTTATTTATTTATTTATTTATTTATTTATTTATTTATTTATTTATTTATTTATTTATTTATTTATTTATTTATTTATTTATTTATTTATTTATTTATTTATTTATTTATTGACTGATTGATTACCCCTTAACAGCGGATACACCAACTGGTCGGGGTCACCCGCTTTTCATGACATTGGATGGTACACTCATGCTCAGAACAACTAAAATATATACAAATCAGTACTGGTAGGCTAGGGTTAGAAACGAATATTTACACATAAGGGTTTCCTATTACTAAAGCTTTCACCTTCCAGGTCTCCATTAGAAATCTTTGCTTGTCTTGTCAAAACTGCACCGAATTTTGTCCCCTCGGTCGAAGGCCACTGCACAAAGCAGGAGATATAATTTTTGATTTAATAGATGATGCCGCAAATTGTTCCCAAATATACTTTTCATTGTCACTTATTAATTATAACTACTTCCAAATGTCTTGTCGAAAAGTATGAAGACCAGGACAGAAAAATCGTGAAATGATGCAAACCTTTATGGCAGAGAGGACAATTGGTATCTAACACTTGATTAGGCCTTAAGGTAGCGGCATCGTTGTGGCGTAGGGGCCCAACTTTCCCGTATCGCAAAATAGGGGGTTTTATCATTTCCTGAAAGCACAATACTTGAAGTATATTGTCACCAAAAATCAGATTAAAAGAATTAAATATTTATATGAGAAAATTGCGTTTAAACTTTTGGAAGTTTAGCTGTCTAGTACACGTGCTGGTTTCTGTTTGTTTGGATATGGTAATTTGCGACGGTGTTTTCACAGCAATCCGCTATCGTCCACATACGTGGCAACGGGAAGGGGCAGACGACCGTCGCCCAGAACAATGGCGGCATGCTGAAGTGGAACAGAGCTTGTTAGGCTACAGAACCGATTAACGTTATGTAAACAGGCTGTTCAACGATGTAAAACTGGATAACTTTCATGTTTTTGGGGTGTTCCTATTTGTGATATGAACTTCGTGATGCGTGATTTCTCCAAATGGAACATAAACGATACTGACTCCGGAGTCCTTTGATCTTGGTTTGCGATCGAATACTGATACGCAACACCCGGAAACCATTACCGTATTCAGCGAAATTTAACAATTATACTGGTGTCCTTCATTATGTTGAATTTCATCATGGGTTTCCTATTTATTGTCGCATTTCATTTGAACATGAAACATTGTGAGTTCGGTGGTCTCTGGTTCAACTTTGGTGGTGCCAATGTGGCATTCATAAATGATCTAGCTGACTAACTTACAATCAGTCTCTGTTCATGTTCACACAGTGACAGTACAGTCAAGAGCGCAAAAGGTGTAAAATCCAAAAAGCAAATTCAGAAAAATGCCTAAAGTGAAAAAAGAAACTAAAGCCCAGCCATGTAAACGTCAAGCAGCCGAGTTAGTTGCAGTGGGAGAGACGGCACTTACAGACGAGTTTACGCAACTGGGGTAAGTATATGTGTGTTTGTTATTTATTTGTTTGTTCTTTGCGTAGCATTGATATGACCATGGATCGTCGATATTATGACATCTTTTATAATGAAAAGTAATATTTCTGTAGGCCTTGTTCTATCATATTACCGTAAATGTTTCCGTTCTGGTAATTGCCCATTGAAACTAATACATCAACCATATCAACGTACCTATGTAAGTTCATATACGGAAGATTTTTATTTCATCACAGTCTACTTTCAGTTGACAGCTATTGTTTGACTCTCGCAAATAATGAATATGGACATTTTCAAAAGGTTGTGGATCATATCGACTTTCTCTCCAAGTTCTTCCATGGATGCACATGGGAGCAAATATACAGCATTTCAATATTCGACAAGTGGCCGGAGTTAGACAATGCTGTAGGACCTATTTCTGATTTTCAGTATTTGCATGTATCAGCACAGATAGGAGTAAATTTTGGAGTTTGGGTAGTAACTTTCAAATGGTCCCTTCCAACTATATACAAGGAAAATGATATTCCGAAAATTGCATAAAACCCCATCACATTCGGGTAAAATATGTCCAGCAGTTTACTAATCATTTTGAACACGCACCCCCCCCCCCGTTCGTATCGGGAGAGTACCAGGAGTCCAATAATAATAATAATAATAATAATAATAATAATAATAATAGTAATAATAATAATAATGAAAATAATAATAATAATAATAATAATAATAATAATAATAATAATAATAATAATAATAATAATAATAATAATAATAATAATAATAATAATAATACGGTGGCTCTCCGCTTGTCTGCCGCGGTCCTGTGTCACTCTGTGACACAGTTGGCCTAGGGGGAAAAAATCCATCCCTCTCACACCCTATCCCCGCCTCTAAGGCTCAGGCTTTCCCATGGGAGCCCCCATGGGAGCCCTTATAAGGGCTACCACCATTCCCATTCCTTCCCCTCCCTGTACTCTTGGATTCTAATTTAACCTGTTGCCTTCTAATTCTATTATTGCATTCCTTTTCTCCCAACATCCTACCAGGTAGTCCTGTACATTTTTATTACCTTTCCTGCCTCCCAGAAAGCCACCTTTCATACCTAAAATCCATGCTATACGTTCCTCTTCCTCTAAACCCTGAACCTCTTCAAAACCCTTGTAATTGTAATCTTCTCTGTGCAACTTTCTGAAAAAAATCTTCCCTTATCTCTCTATATGCATCACACCAGAACAGCCAATGGTCCACTGTCTCATCTGCCTCTTGTCTACACGACTTACACTTTCCATTACTCCCTGTTGTCAACTTTTGATTTCTCTTTTCGAGTTTGATTACTCCTGCCCTACTTTGAAACAGAAGTTTGGATCCCTTCCCTCCATCCCAACACACACTTTTCTGTGGCTTTTCTAATACCTTGTATGCCTTCAATGTACTTTTTTCCCTGACGCCTCTTTTCCAGTCTTCTTCCCAACCCTCTGTAACAGTCATACCTATATATACTTTCCAATCATCCACCTCATCATATCCTTTTAGTTCATATTTCTCTGCTAACCCATCTATGTCTTTGACCCATCTTGTTTTTTCCTTGGTTACCTCATTGTAAACTTTCCTGCACCACCTGTCTTCACTTATTCCTTGTAAATAACCCCAGTACTTTAATTTAGCTTTGGCAATTCTATCTGTGATTTTATTCCATCCTAACTATCCTAGAACTGTTTCTGTTGCTGTACATGGTGGTGCTCCTAGTATCCATTTCCCCATCTCAATCTGTGCTTTCTCCGCTCCCTGGATATCTCCCTCACTCACTGAAATCACATCTAAGCCATATATCATTCCTGGTATTGCAACTCTATCCCATAATACTCTTGCTGTGTATGCTCTGTTGAAACTGTTCAGTGCAGTAGCTTTAATCATTCCTTTTGTGCGATTCACTTTCTGTTTAATCTTCTCCACCTGATGCCTGAACATGCGTTTACCCGTTGCTTTAATCTTAACACCTAGGTATTCATACTCATCAACCTCCCCAATTTCAATTAACTGTTCCCTACCTTCTGGGATTTGACGAAGGGATTTTTTTTTTTTTTTTTTTTTACAACACATGTGTAACTAAGTGTTATAATGTCAGGTTTGCCCGTATTGTTACCTGGACTGAGACTTTTATTAATTTTCTTTTGCAGATATGACGTCCATGGGTTTGTGACCAGTTTGAAACTTGGCGTTACGGCTCTCCAGCTGAGGAGAAACATGGCGCAGAGGAAGATGAGATTTATTCACTAATGCTCATGGACTACAATTTTGTACAGGGTTGAGATGGCGGAGTTCTGCAGGGCTGTTTGTACCAAGTTGGATTAGAATACAGGGAATTTTTCTCATGACAAAGCGATAAGAACATGTACAAAAAAAGTGTTCATGTCAAGTTGGATTAGAATACAATGGACTTTTCTTACGACAAAGTGACAAGAACATGTACATATAGTTTTCATGTAAATAAAATTTGTAAATATAAATATGGATGTAGTTTATGTTGTATTTTTTTCAAATTGTGCAGCAAGGTCCTTATTTTCCCAGGCCATATAATTTCCACTGTAACATTACAAGACCAACTGAAGCTTTTGAAAAAATAGATTTGACTGGACTAAGGCTGATGCATTGCCTGACACGGACGAAGTTCTGTATGCCACATACAGTTATTATGTGAAGTAGGTAAAAATCAGAGCTTGGTCTGCCATATGGAAATCTATATACCACTCCCCTTACTTTATTTGCATGAAATAACTTCTCTGGAATAATGTTGATTGTTCATTACAGGTCTGTCACATATCTAGAAAGGAATCTTGCCAGTCATTTATAATTCACAATCTAGTGCTACTGTTTCTGAAAATGTAGTCGTTACACACACACACACACACACACACACACACACATATATATATATATACATATATATATATATGTATATATATATGTATATATATGTGTGTATATATATATATGAATATATATATATATATATATATATATATATATATATATATATATATATATATATATATATAATGCATCCTAGTTGGAAAATGATTTATTGGCTAAAGAATCAAGAAAACAATCAATGAAACAAACAACAAAAAATATTTTATTCAACATAAGCTGGCGGTGGTGGATGGTCCCCACTGTCCAACTTGAACCTGCTCTTTGGAATCGACCGTCTCTGGTCACATATAAGAGTGTCATTTATCACAGATAATGTCCCAAATTAAAACGGGTAATGCCATCCAAAGTATAACGTCACTTATCACATAAATGTATATATCATGATGATCTGAATTGTTCCCTACACATCTTGGTCTGGCTGTGTGCACACCTTGGGGTGTCCCTTACGTGGTTGTCCATACTTGCGGCACTTGGGCGGGGCTCGTTTGCCTGGCACAGCAGCACCTGAGCTGGCATTGAATCTGCCTGATGCGTACATAGGTACCAGTACAGATACTCGGCACTGTTCTTGTCCTTGTTTTTTCTTGAATTTCGAGACTACTGTTTCTCGATTTGAATTTCAAACATGCGCGTTCGAAATATTTCTTTATCAATTAAGGCTGCTCTCTAAGTAGCGCTCTCTTTGTCATTCTATAGATAAAGAGGGATGATTTGTTGTCAATTCCCTTGCTAAATTTGTGTTTATAATTGCCAATGCTTGATTTATATGAAAAAATCCAGCATTACTCTCCATCGTCCATCAAGTTGCCCTAGCCTACTTAGAGGCATTTTTTTTTATTTTCGTCAAATACAGCCAGGAATGAATTTTTTTAATCTCTATTCTGGAGTGACCTTTTCCTGTCCTGAAATAATGTCTTGCATAATCCTGATCCGTGGATTATGTCGGCTGTTAATATTTGCGATATTTTAGCATTGCAACGTTCTAAACACGCCAGCGTACGAAGATATAAAAGCCATATTGCGTTATTTATGACAGTGTTAACCCAGAACCACTGAAATCGGCATAATTTCCAAGCAAGAATAAGCATGTCATCGTGACCCACATACTACAGTTAATATCAGTGACGATTAGAGATATGTGCTGCTCTAAAGCCAACTTAAAACGAAAAAGAAAAACAAAAAACTTTTTGTAACAAAGATATATCATTTGGCTAACTTTCCTGAAAAAAGTATATTTTCGTCCACAATGTCCGAAAATACATGTAACATCACATTTCGCCGACATCGCCTGCCATTTTTGTCCCGTACCTAATATAAGTGCAAGCAATGTGGAGTAAAAATACCTGACGCCTTATATAAAGAAGGGGCACAAAGAGACCAGGAATGTTTTTATCTGGTATAGTCTGGAATTTTGATGAAGAAAATATAGAGAGCCTTCTTGTGTGACATCTAAAGAGGCGCTGAGAGTTATAACATGCAATCTCTCAATTAAAAAAGAAAATTTGCTTAAAAGCATATCTCTCTGTGTGTTTCAAAATCTCGGAAAAAATTTGGATGCTACAATTTTGATTTGTGGTAAATCAGATGCGCCTTCAGGACAAGCCTGTGCGAATTAAATTGGGAATGACACCTGTATCTATAATAAATTTGAAGCATATATGTGTATTTTAAATTACTTTGGTTTGTGGTTAATTGCACGCACCTACAGCACAAAAGTATAAATTGCAGTTGGAGTGGCACCTCCCTCCCTTCAATAGTTCTGAAGATTATAAACATTTTAATCTTCACAGTGCCTCTAATAAGCAAAAATGAAAATTTCACAACTTTTATTTGTGGATCGCTGAATACAACTGCAGGAAAACCGTAATTGAAATCATAATGGCACCTCGCCCTATGACAGTTTTGGAAATATTCCTTTATACATAACTTTTCAAGCGCCCGCAATTAGCGTCAATTAAAATTCCGCAACCTTTTTCTGTGGTTCATTGGGTGCGTCTGCGGCACATTAAAGGCAATTGCCTCTTTACCTATAATTTTCTTGAAAGTATTTAAGGATGTAGTTCTCGGAAAAGCCTCTTGCAACAGGCAAAAGTACATGTCCAACATATTTGGTGTAGGGTTGTAAATAGCCAACATTGACAATCAGCGCTAATAATTACTCACTCTCGATAAAGGTAAAGGTGTCAGGCACGTCACCTGTATTTTGTTTTTGTCGACAACATGCATATGATGCATGGTACGCACGGTTTGAGAGGATGACACTTCAGAAGCAAAGCTTAAGTGATCTTATGCAAGATATCACCTGTCAGCTGAGTATAGCACAAGCAATTTGCTTTGATCAATCTGCAGATACCATACAAGGTTAAAACTGCGTGTGATATGATAGAATATAATCAAACACTTCTCTTTAGTTTATTTACATAATGTTTGTCGTGAACAGTAGCCTCATAACTAAGGTATATTGAACGCATAAATTCTGCACTTGGAAGGTGCGCCATAGAGAAAGCAAATGTTAGGCAGATTACGCTTTTATTGTATAAAATATTCATCATTTTAGCTGAACTAACCTGACCCAAAATAAGTGAGTATGGGTACGTAAAAATGTCCGACCGATCTTTTGAACTAATAATGGAACCGCCACGTCACAAAATGTACCTTATTAACAAAGGTAGACATTGGCTAAACAGTAAAAAGAAACCCAATATAGCACCTTCGGCACTACAATGAGAAAATAATAATAATACAAAAAAAAAAAAAAAAGATGAGAAAACAAAAGACACAAAAGAGGAAAAAGAAAAGAAACAAGCATTATCGCTTAGTATCTTGCTGGTCTTACTCCATTAAAAAAGCTTGGATGTGCAGAGGAACGAATTTGTATATATTTAAAAACAAAACATAATGTTCAAGTGGAAAAACACATTTACTACCATGGTCTCTGATAACCTGTGAAATATAATGAATATCAATATCATGGTGGCTTATCCCATTTTTAAAATAAAGGCAAATAAAAATAATTTGCTTTGTTGTTTTGCTTTATGATATTACATGTTAGGAAAGAATATCCAAGCCATAATTAATGTGGAGCAAAATAAATATGCGTACTTTGTTGTTTTTATCGTAATGTTTGTTACATAGTCTTTTAAGCAACTTGATATATGTGGTGGAGAGACATCCCTTTCGTGCTGCATAACCGCTTTAGTTGGCGACATGCAGTATAGTGTGCTCAGTGGCCTTTGTCAAAACAACTTTTGACAGAAAAAACAGCTGCGAACATTGGAAAACAAGCAAAAAATCATACACCAATGATTAACAATAAATTGCCCCCGATAACAGAGGGGTATCGTCCTATTTGTCTTTCGGTGTGTCACATGTTCTGCCTGCACACCAAGCCACGCCCACTTGTCCTTTAGTTGTCACTCCTCATTCTGATGGGCCGCTAGATAATGTTTGTTTTAATCCCTAACAGGTATAGCAAAGTTGATCACAGCAGCAAAAGTTGGTCGCAGTAACACATAGCTCTCCATATACATGTACCATAGCTAACTTCCACAGCTGTTAAATCTTTCTCGTTGAAGTGTCAGGGTAGCCCCTTTAGCTGGATTCACACGCTGTGAACCAGTATCTTGGTATTATTTCCACGCGGATCTCGACTGTAAGTTTTCAGATTGACCGCACTACACGCATATGCATAATGAATGGGCATTCATTTACACTAAATTAAAGGAATAGGACCACCACCATCATCTTAAAATGATGCAAATGAGTACCGTTTTTGTGATAGTTTCCAAATTTAACCAAACAAAATAATAATTTTACCTACACGAATAAGTTTGAAGAATATAAGAGTAATAGCAGCTCATTTGGTTCTATGGCACGTGCTTTTTCATTTTCCACATATATTCACTCAGATAGATTTCTCGTGCTTTGAAGTTTTGTAGTATGTATAAAATGGTTTGAGCCCACGTATCCCAATTAACAAACACGTTTCAAACTACAGTAAAACACATACATGAGAGTTTGCTGGTTTCGGCATTTTTTCTCCCTTTTTTTTCACACGCCTAAAGTCAGTGCAAGTGAGTGATTTGTAGAGGCAGGTTATAAGATGATAATATCATGGAGCTATTTGCCCAACGTAATCAATAGTACGGTTGTTGTCATTGTCAAATCAATTAAAATTACCGATTAAAACTGTCCCCATTGGGTGCTTGTTTTACTTTGGAAAGAGACATCAAAGTAATGCCCATTGATTGTGGTAATGCAGACGCTCACGACCGATATCGCTTAGATGTGAAATGGTGAAACAGGTATCAGCTAACAATCCTGACTTTAAACTAATTTGATTAGTTCATAAACGATAAAAATTAAATTGAAGCTAAAAGAACGCACGCATTTTACAAAGGCAGATGGCCAGTCGCCGGTAGTTATATATCATTAAACCTTTAATTCAGTGTTTGGTATATTTTGAATATGAATATTATAAAATAGGATCTCTAATCAGTTAATGGCTTTTACTAGTATACTAGTTGTGGTGTTTCATTTAGCGTACATATAACTTCTGAAGTTGAGCTAACCCTAGAATTAAATCGGCTAGTGGGTATGCTCATAAGACACTTTGTTTAAACCACGGTGAGAATATGCTTTAAAACGTCGTAAAATATAGTTTCACTCCCAAAGGAAAACGTATGGGCAGAGATGTATTACAATTCTGCAGCTAGTCGTTTAATGCAAAGAAAAGCATCCAGTATAGATATATTTGTAGACCCAAACTCATTTATATTATACACATTAAACCACGCCGAGCATAAACTTTGTAGTACTCGAATCCTACCAGGCATGCCTGCTTATTATAATTATGAGGTTATTTGATTGCCACACTCACTAATTTGAGTCCCATGATGATTCAGAAACAGCTGTACGAAACCTGATTACTTTCATTATATGAGTTACTGGCAAGCCGTTGCCTTCATGGCAAGAGTTCCTTGAGACTGGAGGAAAAGAGGCACTGACATTCCCTCATTTCGTTTTCGATATACGATTTTCATTTGGGGTGGGGTGGGGGGTAAGTATGATGTGATACTTATCTGAATAACTTGTTACCCCTCTCTGCCGTATACCAACACATATAACAAACACGTACTTCAGTACAATATGGGCCTGTAATAAAAAAAATACATAGAAGCGCGAGACCATTGTTGTTTCTGATGTAATTTCATCAGCGCAGACCAGACATATTTTCGTGTTCATATTTGCTTCTGATTTTTTGCCGACACGATTTTGGTGCAGAGCCAGCTTCACGAGGAGGTAGGCGGGGGGGGGGGGGGCTCTCAGTTGCAATCTCTAATATTTGCTCCAAAGCAGATCTGTCTGTATGCCCCCAGACATTGTAAATAGGGCTAGATGAAAATTTCAGATGTCCGAATGACCTTGACCATTGACTTGTAGAGGCAAGATGTAAATTACAGCAAAATCCAGTGTTTCAATACCTACAATTTGAGCCCAACATGAATGAAATTAAATGAAAATTGACCAAGTTGTGGGAAAATGAAAATTTCAAGGGCCTAGATGACCTTGATCCTTGACCTGTAGAGGTCATATGTAAAAGTACCAAAATGTAAAGTGTTACAATATCGACACTTTAAGCTCAACATGAACCAAATGAAAAGAAAACTTACCAAGTTAAAGCTGGATAAAAATTTCAAAGGACCAAAAAACTATGCCTTTTGACTTTTTGAGGTTCCCTGTAAATTGCAAAACTGTGCAGTCTTTCAGTACCTAAAATTCAGGTCCAACATAATGATTATTTTTTTGTAAATTGTCAAAATTGCGGCTATATTAAACTTTCAAATATCCCAATGACATTGAGCACCGACTTTTAGAGGTTACATGTTCATCACTAAAACATGCAATGTTGCAATCCTTACAAATTTAGTCCAACCTGTTTAAAATTGAATGGAAAATGACCAAGTCATGATTGGATGCATCTTTCGAAGGTCCAGATGACCTTGACTTTGGCCTTAAGATATATATATATATATATATATATATATATATATATATATATATATATATATATATATATATATATATATATATATATATATATATATATATTCTACTAGTGTATTTCTACCCAGAACCACTTCCTAGTAGTCATTTACCTATTTTGCAGTCCGAACTCTTTACTCTCCATAAGCTAACCTGTCCTAGTCTAACCTATATACATATGGAAGTACTCTAGTCCATATTGCACACGTTCCTCTGTAAAATTTTGATGTAGGCTGTATTAGCCTAGATAAATTAAAGGGTCTTCAGTGGGTTACTACTCAGAACATGTTTTGGAGCCTTTTACCCGTACATGTCACTATAGAGTAGCTTGTCCTTGTCTAAGCTAAATATTCAGCAAAGACAACCCACATAATAATGAGTAAATATGAGTGTGGCAAATGATGAATAAGCTAAATACGTTTTTCTAATAAATGCAGAGCTTCATTATGAAAGAAGAATTCCTGTCAAACACACCACAATTACTAAATCTGCTTTGTACATGTTCTGAGAAGATCGATTTGACTTACCCATGAACCAATATGTACCCTTTTCAGCTGGACAGCTTATCCTAGTTAAACAATTTGCCTGTCCATAACTGAAGTGTAAACAATCTGGGGCATTATGTTCAGTCCCCGTGATTGTAAAATATACAGTTGCAGCTAGGCCACCTGTACAAATCAAGGAGAATTATAACAAGGGCTGCAACAATGGACATCCTGCCCCAAAACTGTAAAACAAACTTCGTGATGACACCTTCTCCTCACTTTGAAAGTCTACAAACGATTTAGCTCGATTTCACTGCCAGAGTCAATGTCTCTACGTAATGTCTCAGGTTTGTGACATTTGAGAAAATACTGTCAAGTAATATAATATAAAGTGCTGCAATATAAATAATTTAAGCCCAATGTGAACAAAATCAGATAAAAAATGACCAAGTTGGGGGGGGGGGGTGCCTTCCCTCTCAATTCAAAAAATTTCTGCAGGAGGCGGATTGGGCGCACTGATTCGTCAAAACAACAAGCTTGTTGAGCTATAGAGTATTGAGGGCCATGATTTATATTGTGTTTGAATTGATGATAAGATACCTTCTTTGCTCCAGTTAAAGCCTTACTCAACAAGAAGTGCCAAGTGTTATTTGCAAGAGTGGATAGCTAATTGTTATGATTCATTGCAGAAAGGGCAGAAGCTAAGAATGATGAAGATGGCTTGTTCTGGTGTAAATAAGTTAGGAAAACAACCAACTCGTTTATTGAGATGGGTAACTCCAGCCTTTTAGCTAATGTTTCTCCAAAAAAAGGAATATAGTTTTGTCCATACCATTCCTTATGCCTTTTGATTTAAAAGAGCCAGGGATGATTTATGAGGAACACGGCATGTCTTGCATAAGGTGCGGGTTTATCCTTGTGGAGACTTTGTGGCTCACTGTCTGTCCAACTTCTTGCATGAGGTATTTATCTTTGGGGGAACTTTGTGGCTTGCTGTCTGCCCAATGTGACCACTTTCTGAAATTTACCATCTGAAATAGAGACAAAGCATCCACTAATGTGCTTTTTTTTTACCTTTGAGCCACTTACACAAACATTCGGTGTGAAATTGTAGGATGTGAAGGACTAATTTCCTTAGCAAGAACACGACTTGGCTTTCTGAGGTGTGAAAATTAATGATCGACACCAGTGCCTCATTGTCAGTTATGAACATCACTATCTTCTTGGCAAATTCTTCTCCCTACATAAACACCCTTGCGACTGAAGGAAAAAATCCAATACCATGATGGGTAATTTTCTCCATACCTCTGCCCACCTTCCATTGAAACAAGCTGATTTGTAAATATTGCCAAATGCTATTGCACCAGCGCTATCTGTGTATAGCCTAGGAGCCTGCCTTGTCTGAATTTCAGCCGAGAGGAATAAGGATTTTCCATTGTGAAATTGTAGAAACTTATCCACAATTGTACGCTTTTTAGCCTATGTTTTCAAAAAAATGAATGGTTCTAACACCCCTTTAGTGAGGCTTAAGAATCCTGGTCAAAACATACCCAAGTCAAAATGTACCCCGGTTACATTATACACAGCTAAAAAGGTAACCAGACGAAAACGAACCAAGGTCAAAATGTAACCAGGTCAAAACTTACCCGAGTCAAAATGTAGCCATGCCAAATGTGCCTTTCTTCCACAACAATACTCATACTTATGAGCTCATTTTCGTTACGTAATACTGGATGCATTGTTAACAAAAATTGTTTTTGTGTGTGCACACGTTATTCAGATGACTGTGTAGGTGTCCAAAACGCAGAGACTCACCCTGATCTGAGCTGTACCTGTTCCTGTCTCTGGGTAAATTGTCAATACACAGACCTCCGTGGCTATTATCAAAGATAATTTGTGCCACAGGTGTTCGAAACATAGCAAGATTTTTGGGAACTTTATTGATGTTATATCCTGCTCAGACAATTGGCAGAAACAATGCATGGGGTCAAAGAGACCATAGTTTGACGTGAATGTCCATTACACTATTGCATCAGCAGAAAAAAATGTACATATTTACTGCATTTTGGACCAACATCATATAACATATTGTTACATAAAAGCTTCAACTAAATTGTCACTAATGTATATAACAGAAGGGGGAAAACAAAAACGACGACGACAACAACAGCAACAACAACAACAACAACAACAACAACATCAACAACAACGTTATTTATTTGAAACACGGAAACATTTGGAAGTGTTCTGATAACTAGTATTGTTGTCCACAAGCATGGAGTACGGGAATACCCTTTTGCTTCATCTTCCTCAATGGAACATTATCTTTGAAGTGTTCTGATAACCTGTAATGCTATCCAGAGGCAATGAGTACGGGAATACCCTTCTTATCGTCTTCCTAAAGGGAACACTATGTCTCCATCATTTCGTGAAATATTGATTAGAGTTAGTAACATTCAAAAGTTGGTACCATCATTGTCGTAAATACGGATAATCGAGATAATCGATTATTGATTTTCCATGCTGGATTTGAGAGACAAGGGAGTGTCACATCATCATCATCATCATCATCATCATCATCATCATCATCATCATCATCATCATCATCATCATCATCATCATCATCATCATCATCATCATGACAGCTTTTTAGCCAAACATATTAGGAGACAATTCAACGAAAATAGTTCAAAATATCGTTTCATCGGTTGCAAGTTATGTACTTGCAGTTTTGGTCAATATGTATTTCAAAGGGCCAAATGACCATGATCGTTGACCTTTACAGGTCACATGCAAATTAGAAAATTGGGCAGTGTTACAGCAGTTTTTAAAGATCTGTCATACATGCAATCCTGGTTCAAATATTATTTCAAAATGGGAAAGGAAGTATACTGCAAAATATCTGTCAAAACCATGCAGGTTGCATAATTGTTTTCCTGACACAGATGGGTGCCTATGTGAATAGTGTATCCCGATGCTATGCCTCAACGACTCTGTGACCTATATATGAAAGGCCTACAATCTGAAACAAGGAATACAAGGTTATAAAGGAGCACAACTTTGATTAAACAATGCAACGGCTATGCGTACAGGCCACACAAAAACATCTCCAGTCTTGGTAAACTATTTCTGACGCAAATTATAATGGCTACCACTCTGAATACATATATACTTTTCTTTTCTTGTAAAGTTTTATATTATGGTTTTAAGAATGTGAGCTTTTAATGTCTTTTTAATGGAACGAAAACTGTGATATATATAATAAAACTATCTATTGGCATGGTAACTCGCAAACTCATTATGGGTACTCTCAATCTATTCATGTAAATATTACCCAAAGTTAATGCTAGCCACTACTACTAGTACTACTACTGTTTGCTGCTGCTGCTACTACTACTACTACTACTACTATTACTACTACTACTACTACTACTACTACTACTACTACTACTACTACCAATCTATTCACTTTCTCCTAGCATCTATTCACTGTCCACTATTAGACATGAAACAAAGACGCAGATTTATTTGCACAAAGAGACGGAACTTCCCTCCTGCACTTGATTTGTACTGCCAATGTGGAAAAAGACAACCTAGGTTAAGGACTTCTTATGGTCTGGCAAAAAAGGTCAAGCGTGTTGAATTCGACCTGTCTGCGTGATCATAAATCTTAGTTTTGTGTTTTATATAAGCACAGTTATGGACGTAAACACATAAAACGCAAAATGTGCGCTCTCTCTCTCTCTCTCTCTCTCTCTCTCTCTCTCTCTCTCTCTCTCTCTCTCTCGCCCTCTCTCTCTCTGTCTCTCTCTCTCTCTCCCTCTCTCTCTCTCTCTCTGTGAGTTGGGTTATTCGTATTTGAAAATGTCTGGCAGTAAGATTTTTTTGGGGGGGGGGTTAAATCCTAAAACATTAAAACGGCAATTATTTCACGTGTGTCAAAGTGTCACATGTAACTGAGAGAAGCATGTGACATTTTAAACCATCTGATCACTGCTTGCAGAAAAAAAATGAAAAAGGTAAAAAGTGTGAAATAATACAGAGAGAAGAGTGTGACATTTAAACCAACCGATTTTGGGATGATAGTGCCAGATATACAGAACACCATAACAAACTACTTACACCACCACCATCTGTACCGCCAATGCAGGAATTAAAAACACAATAAAAGCCAGGGAACTGAACAAACAATAAACTTGGATAAAAACCGCGAAAAACCAACAAAAAGAAAAAAACAAAAAGGAAAAAAAAATAACATACAAAACGAAACATATCAAACCAAACAAACAAACAAAAACCAAAAAGAACAAAAAAAAAAAAAAAAAAAAGAATCATTGGAAAGTACGGAAAACATTATTCAGCGATCTGTCAAACGGCGACCGCAACAGTCTGGTTTCAAAGTGTGACGTCATGGAGGCGGCCCTTCGGGCCCCGTGACCTCGAGCCTGGCAACGAAAGTTGTGTTGCCTTGCTTCGGTGGGGCGGCCTAGGGCCGCTCGTGGTCAGTGTAGGGATGGCGGGTTTGGTCTTCAGCCCCATACCTCTTGATCCCATTTTGGGGGAAAGTATTTTATTGTTTTTATCCCTATCTGTATACTTAATGTTGTAAGCTTGTTAAACTTGTCTGTACATTTTACTTAGTTAGTCTGTCATTATTTTGTAGTTATTCTCTCAGCGAGTTTCATTTCTCTTTCCAACCTGAGTTTTGTAACGCTATTTTGTGTGTTTTCTCTGCTCTTCACGTTCATGCTTATTTCGATGTCTTTATTTGTACTTTTATTTCCTCATCCCTGGGTTTCGATGAAATATTATTATGTACGTAGGTATTGTTGATTAAGGTGCCACTTTTTCCCCGCCTGTCTTTGGTGTGAAGTACCACTGGAGTAATCCATCGCGGCACGGCCTTTGAAGTTTGGAGGGACATCGTCTGACGATTCCCGCTCCTCTTGAACATTTAAAGTGTCCCTACATTAGAACGCTAAACAAGCAAGATAACTATCATGTAAACCACTAAGGGTATGATATGTTAGCATGTTTGCATCTTTATCCTGCCCACAAACATACTTTCGGCATGTCGCCTTATTTCGCATTGCCGCCCTGATACCACTCTCCTTTGCCATGGGCCGTTGCTACCTGCAGCCACGTGACAGACTGTTAAGTATGATTGACGGGTGGCATTGTTCAGTTTGGTGGCTGAAAACCAAAAGAATGACACATGGACGTTCCCATGTCCACATGCCTGTGTGGTTTTTGGCGTTTTCTCATATTTTTACTTGAGTTAAATGCTTGAAATTTTGACAACTAATAGAGAGGATATTCATTTTGTAAAAACCGTTAAAATCTCAAAATCGGCCATGCAAAGGTTTTTAGTGTCTTAACTGTCCTTAAACCAAGCCAGATGTTAATTATGTAATTCACAATGTGGCAGCCTACGTTTCCATTTGTGATGATGGGAGTTTCCCATCATTACAAGTCTTGCTATTTCACAGCTTCAGATTTTGGCACCTTTGACGCAATGATTGAATGTTCCAAGGGAAATCCCTGTGGAAGTTACCATAGGGATTCACCATAGACTATTTTTATTGACATTTGTATTTGTAATTGCTACCCTCGCAGCAATATTTCAAGGCTCTAAAACTTTTGATATTGGTGAGGATATATAATGGCAATTTTCGAATTGCAATAAAGTATACACTTTGTTGTTATGCAACCAGTACACACTTACCTGCATGCTTGCTTGGAACCATATATACATACAATGAATACTTTTGTGCTGTGGCAGTGAATATAAAAGGGAAAAAGAGGCCTGATGTGAAATTGCTGCCAATTAATACTGATTGACTGGTATAGACAAAACTTACAGCCAACCTGATTGGAGAAAATTATGGGTCGCATATATGCTTTGTATCAATCCTGCCAGAAAAAATTGTTTCCACGAGACAAGTTGACTGATTTGAAAAAAAAATGCATATATATATATATATATATATATATATATATATATATATATATATATATATATATATATATATATTTATACATACATACATACATACATACATACATACATACATACATACATACATGCATACAAACATTTTATTCTATTTTATTTTATAAGAGTGGATATATTGACGGGTGACTTTACTGCCTCTACCAATATGAACAATGATTATAAAATGGCAAGCCAAGCTAATGACGTACATATACCTTTACCAATAGATGGTTATGTTAATACCGCGTTGCTCAGACAGTATAGTGATGCTAGAACAATAAAGAATCAAGGCATAGTTCTCTGTAACCTCTGTATATATATATATATATATATATATATATATATATATATATATATATATATATATATATATATATATATATATATATATATATATATACATACATATACATATATATATATATACATACATGTATATACATATATATATATATATATATATATATATATATATATATATATATATATATATATATATATATATATATATATATATATATATATATATATATATACATACATGTATATATATATATATATATATATATATATATATATATATATATATATATATATATATATATATAAATATAAAGATGTATATGTATATATTTATAAATGTGAATATATATATAATTTTCCATAAGCAAAATGGTACACAAAACCCCATGAAAAAAATAAAATCATCGTGGAGTCAGAAGAATAAAGACAGTTCATTGCAACAGTATTGAGCATTGGACATGCCGTGTTAAGCTGCAAGACCTCAAAAAAAAAAAACATAGGAGCTTTGCAAAAAGGACCCACAAACCGCTACAGATTACAGTGTACAGAGTTCAGGGATGGACCAAAAAATTTCCTGTCGGGTCAAGGTGTTTGAAAATTGTCCAGCTCTAACCAGGAATAGTTCATGAATAAGTAAAACTGTACATTTAATGTAGTAATCAGGCTCGGTGAGACCGTAAGAACTATGTTTGTCAAGAGTGAAATTTAGACCAATGGTAAAGCCGGTAATCTGCGGATCCTGAATTAGTGTTAATTTGAAGACTGGACTGGAAAGTGTACATATTAGGCGGCAAATGCAAAGAATCCTACGTGTAATGTACATGTAATTAATGACTTCAGGGTTTTGTCTGGCACCTTCCTGCTGATTGCTTACAAAAGACTTGGTTTTCTGACTATTGTATGCTAAACATTTAGCTAAGTGTAGAACATAAATTTGGCCTGCAAATCACAGACATACCAATACAAGTTAAAACCCCTACGACAAATATTTTATGGGACAATACAAAATGTCCAGGTTTGGTCTCGAAACATTATGTAAAAATGATAAAAATGCTCTATTTGCCACATAACAGAATTCAGAAAGCCGACATGATATCGACACGGTGAAAACCAATTAACCCTCATATTTAATAAGGTAAGAAAATTTTTGGTACCACATTGTCATTATGAAAAAAAGCGACAAAGGAAACCAACCAAACTTTATCAATAATAATTTTTTAATTTTTTTAATGAAAGCTCTTGTACAACAATTGGCAGAAAAACCGAACAACTATGTTATACGGCAACCACATTAGCTTGTCTGACGTTATTTTCAAAAACTAAGAGAAAAAGGTCAATTTAATTATAAACATATTATCAACTCCTTGAGTAAGCTCAGAGAAGTAAATCCCAAAGAATATTGGAAACTATTCAAAGAGCTAGGGACCATTATCGATCCAAAAACAGACACAGCTGAAGATGAATTATATCCATAGGTTTGTCATTTAACGAAGCCTATGTGTAAAGGCTCTGGCGTATAACATAGTGTAATACACAGATACATCTTGACAAGATTAAAAGGGTACATTACCCCATCACTACCGGAGCTTGATTTTGGAATAAGGAAAACTGAAGTAGCAAATATAATAAATGATTTTAAAATGAAAAATCGCAAGGAAAAGACAGAATAGCTTATTAATTGAAAAGATTTTGCAAAGATAACCTTCTCCAAACCCTTGAAATATTCAATTTGATTTGTGTTTCAACATACCTTGCAAGCTTGTGGAAAATTAGCCTAATAATTCTAATACACACAGGTGGTTCGTTCTACACTCGGAATGAATATAAGGGAATCTCTTTGGGTTGTTAGCCATCAAAGGTTTTCCGGACAGTATTAAACAAGTGTACAATGACAGATATGAAACATGAGAAAAATATCACAAAGGTATTATGGAAAATTTACGCACGAGTGACCATCTGTTTATCTTTAGAATTCACAAATATAAATAGGTCAAAATTGCAGGCAAGCAGAAATTCAAATGCCTGCCTTGTATTGACTATCTAAAAGTTTTTTTTTTATATGCATGGTTTTGCAGGACAGGTATGACAATCTATCCATACAATTACTTTTTTGTTCAGGTTTATCTGACAAGATGTATTTGACAAAAACGGTGTCAAACAAACTTGCATTCTCATCTAATGTAAATTTAACTTATTCATCAATGATTTACCGACTGTTTTTACTGAAAATACCACAAAGCAAATCTACATAGTTAAAAAGTTACCCCGTGCATTTAATGTGGACTATTTATTCCTCATATACAAACGTGAATAGGGGCTATGTTGTTGCTGAGACAGGTTGCACGCATATTATAAGAACTGGGCCTTAGAATTAATGTAAACATATCAAGGCTGTGAACTTTGATAAGTCTGGAAAGAAAATGATATCTAATTTTTTTTTTTATGGGAAGCAAAGAATTGGAATGTTCAAAGAAATATATCTATCTTGGCATTAAATTAAATAATCTATATATTTATCTTGGCATTAAATAATTAACTTCATGTAGGTATGGTCTGTGACGTCATGATAAATGCTGCACTTTTGCATGGCCGAAGTAAATTGACATCACAAGTCAGTATTTAAAATAAGAAAGGAGTTGTTACACATTGAATGTTTAAAAAAAATACAGTTACCAGTGAGCCGACAAGAAAGTTATCAAATCCAAGTACTTCACTTCACTACTTATTTACTTTCTTAATAATAAATGTTATCGCATGGTAATACACAGCATTTTTGTACTAAGAGAACATTTTTTGTGTATGTTACTAAACGAATGACATACTTGCTGCAGTTTTTTTTATGGACCAGATAAATACCAAATGTTACGTTGTTGTTCCAGAAAAATATGTGTGAAGAAACCCTTTGTTGATTTGGATGATCTTGTCTTTTGTGCACAATTTTTGTTTAAGCTCCAGAAGTAATATGGATAAAAGTATGTATTAATAATTCAAAGGCCTGCAATGTAATTCCAGTACATTAACTGAGCTTGCCTGGCACGATTACCAGGTTAAGAACAAGCACAAACACAGGAAATACAGTAAAAGCACGTGCGTCACAGAGGCGGTGTCATATCTGAAATATTCTGATTTGAAAAAAAAACTTTGCACACTTAAGTCTCTTTGATTTAAGCATACTTAAGTGACATAATCGTTTTCAATTGTGGGAACGGTGCTGTAGTATGAGTTACAAGTCTTTTTTGCGTATCCGGTCAAATGTAGTTTATTTCCAGATCGAATCAACGTTTTAATAATTGTGTAATTATATGTGGTCACACACATGGAAAGATTTAAAACTATTGTTGAAGATGAACATGGTTTGCGACTTCTCGCCTCCCTGTTTTTCAGCTATTTTTATAGGAAAGTAACGCCCGCGCATCAAAGTAAAATTAACATTAACTGTTTTACAGGAACCGCTATGTATACCATTTTGGTGAATGCTTAGTGTGGTGTGAAGTCGCTCTCAACCACTGCCTATATTGAATGGTGACTTAGTAAACATGTCTAGTCTTAATCAAAGTTCATATATATAATTATATAATATAAGATAAAGTATAGATTCTAAAGTCCAAGCGTGTGTGAATAATGTGCACATATATAATAAAACAGAATATACTCCAGCTTTTAAAGACAGTGTCCAATTTGTCTGTGGAATAATGTTGAACAATCTTTCAGGTGTGCAACGTATTACTTCTCTTGGGCATTTTTTTTATTACTTTTCCTGCCGCAATTGATTCAGGAATCAGATTCGTTTTTTCTTTTTGACTGCATCAGTTGAATATCGTCTTTGATATCATGGTAACTGGTCTTGCTGGTATCTGGTTGCATATTGTCTCTAGACGCAGAGAACAACACATTCTGGAAACTGGTTTCACTGCCATAGCTCTGGTGGACGATTGATGGGAGTTTCTGTAGCTGCCCTTTGCGTTGCAGGATCACCACCACTACCACCATTAGGATGAGAGCGACGGCAATGACTCCAAATGAAAGCCCCACCTTCCCTGCTGTACTGAGGCCACCTATATAAAAGGAATATGAAAACACGTTCATTTTATCTTGTTTTGGTTTAAAAGAATATCCGACGATTCTCACATGATGAGTACGTACGAAATGTGCTTGATGTTTTACTGTATTGCTGAAGCAGACCTATACCTGTATTGTTGGTTATTAACATGATTCATTTTGATACATTTAATACAACATTGCCAACACCCACACACAGACACGTATATATATATATACATATATATATATATATATATATACATATATATACATATATATATATACATATATATATATATATATATATATATATATATATATATATATATATATATATATATATATATATATATATATATATATATATAATGGTACAATAGTAAGTGGCTATTTGACTCATTTTTATGTCTGGTAGCTGTCGTTTCACCCTTACAGATGACCCAATGTGTATTCCCAACCAAACGTACCCTGGGCTTACCTTATTTTGTATCATGCAGTGATACAATTAATTGTGCCTTCCTATAGAAACATATGTTGTGAAAACCTGAACTCGTAACGGATTTTCATTTTCATGAGCACTGTGCAAAACTCATCATTATTAACAATCCTCAAATCTTTACTGGCTTTTCTGAACATTGTCATTACACAATCAGAATTTTATGAGCCAATGCTTCTACACGACACAGCTGACCTCCAATACACCTTGAAGAAAAATAAGATAAAGAGTTTGTTTGTTTGTTTTTTCAGCAAAAGCTTGAGCCAACGCTTTCGAAGACCCTGCAAAGGTTCTTTATCATTATATAGATGACAGGTGGTAATCTGAATTCCCGTCGACAGTTTTGGCGATACAAATTACAAGTCTCACAATGAAGATAATACATTCGGCAGTCATAGAGGCGAAGTCGAAAATGACAAGACAAAAACACATACATACATACATACATACATACATACATACATACATACATACATACATACATGCACACATACACACACACACATACATACGTACGTACGCACGTACGTACCTGCCCGCACATGTATAAATACATTAGCAGAAATAGGAGCAAAGGTACCGGCAAAAACTAAAACCCAAATTAATTTATATAAATAAAACAGCAGAGATAGAAAAAAAAAACATTTTACGCACTCAACAAGTTACAGAACAAGCGGAATACAACAGCAACAAAATGCAAGCAGCCAACTAGCTAATCACACGATGACACAGATGCTTCTGATACTAGAGCCGGCAATCCTTAGTTACGAGTCTGAAGTGTTCCGACTTGAGACATTGAGTCTTCATTATATCTGCACAGAGCAAATTGTGTCAATTCACCATAGATTCAAACATTATAAAAACACAGTGATCCTCTCCAGAGCAGGTCCCTGATACTCAAGGAAAACACCAGACACCCGGGGTAATAGAAGTGAGACCACTGAGTGTTAATACCTGAGTCAAAGATCTGTCCAAGTCGAACACCGTCCAAATCATGACAAGGCCATCAACATGCTCATCACCAGACACAGCAGCTAGCCATAAATAGTCATCAAGCAATACATTATTCATTAAAAATCTGAAGTGGACAAGATGTAATATTGACAGCGCAAAAATAATGACTATCGTGAAAAATAGAAGCAGACAACAGTTTTCAACAATGCTAAGAAGCTGCACCTGAAATTCGAAAAAAGGGCTATGCCTGATCAAAACCGTGCAGTCATCAAATAAGAAAGGTCCAAATCCAGAATTTAAGGCAGACAGACCAAAAACCTCATGATATTTTCATACATCAGTCAGCTGATTCTGATGGAATTGAGTGCGCAGTTTCAGTGAGGAAGCTATTTTAAGATTTGCCAAAGGTCCGAGTAAAGACAAAAACACCAAAGCTTGACCTTTAAACCAACTCAGTAAGTGGCCAACTTGTATTCAGTTGCTGATGTGAAATGTTGAGGTACAAGTATATCATGGTCCAACCATGCTGTATACACTTCAGCTAAACTAACCCGACTAAAAACCAATTCGTAGGGTGGTTTTCACACCTAACTCTGCTTGCCAGCCTTCGCTGCAGGGGTCGGACTTGACTTGGACTTCAAACAATACCTAGTAACATAACCTTATTGCAACTATGTAATCAATGAGATAGCACTTTAGTCAATAGATTAGGGGCTCTAGTTAGCTTCACCCAGTAACTTTTCTTTTCCACTCTAAACAAAAATGTGGTAATCATGTTAATATTAAAAAATACTATATCGAATTGATACATTGATCATAAAAATTAGTTGACAGAAACTGAACTTGTACATCTATTTTATACCATGAAGCAAAGAAAACTGTACTAGCGGCAGCTGTTCTAGTAATAAAGATATCAAGAGAAAGTGACAAACAAGCTGGCTGAGAGTGTGTGCACAGTGATCAGCGCCTGGCTTCAAAGAGTGTTGGATTTGAGTAGAGAAAGAAGAAATGCTGGTAAATATATATTTTCTTGGTAGCTGGTAGGAATAATAATGTCTGCAATCAGTAGTCTAATTTACAAACTGCCACAAAATAATCAAGCAAAAATACAAGTTTCTATGGTATACTCAAATACAATTCAAATGGGATAACGAAGGTACATACGGATCCTCTCTTTCAACAGATTAATACATTGAAACTCAATGGTATTCTACATTTTAAAGCATTACAACTTTATTACAGATATTCTTAAGTGATGTTCCCATTTTATTGGTGTGTTTGAACCACTAATAACCACCCATTCTTATCTCCCCAAGTCAAGAAAACTCGCAAAAATTCCGTTATCACATCAAGCAACAGCACAAACCTGCATCGCATAATATATTGCCCATCTATTGCAAAGTATCCATGTTTGCATAAAAGATACAATCCAAACACACTTTGTTTTTGTTTTTGTTTTTTTGGTTAATTATACAAAGGTGCAGCGTATAAATAACTACAAAGATGCATGTTTTGTATTACCTTGTCAGTATCATGTAAATTGTGTTTTGTTAAATGAATACCTGTCTGAGTCTGTCTGAGCATGTACCACACCTAATTGTTATGTATCTAACAGCTAATGGTTTTCTTTTTGTCTCCATTATATCGATACAAATCTAATATTTTGATGAGCAACGTGTATCTCTTGTACCTCTTTTAAAGGTGTTGGCGTTTTGTTATATTAACTTTCTTAGGTTGGTCCTGCAATAGCGGGTTTTCCTATCCTTAGAGTCGGTCATCCTTATTAAATTTGTGTACATGTCTATATTATTTATTAATAGTTAACCAGTATGCTTCGCACGTGTTGTTTCCAAATATTCTTGTTTACTGTTTTTGCAAGTCAAACAAATGTCTTGAGTTCTTAATCCTGCGTCTATCTGAGCTACCTAAAAGTTCAGCATAGCTACCATGAATTTATGGCTGCATTTGAGTTAGCCATGGTATCTGTTATGAAAGCCTGCTACAAAATTGCCATCAGACTAAAAACCGACATTATGCTTATTGAGCGACAGGACATCATAAAGCTCTGCAGCTTTTACTCCTTGCAGTTACTTGATCTGTTGACCTTGCATAAATATATGTTGCCATACAACGCAGGTACATGTTTAAGGAAGATATGCTCGTAACTGACACAAAATTCTGAAGTTTTATTATGATTTGGTTTTATTTCTTCATTATAATTATTATTATAATTTTGTTTGTTTGTTTGTTTGTTTTTATTGCTTTTGTTTTCGTTTGTTTGTGTTCCTGTATTTCTCTCTTTTTGTTGACGAGGTTGATGATCCCACACTGTTATTCTCCTCCCTCTTCTCTTTATGGCTTTTACTATTTCATATCTTTTTGAGCAAACAATTTGGCTATATAATTCAAAATGGCTGTGGATATACCAACCTGGTACAACTGGCGGCATCGGCTTTCTTTCTGTTGGTCTAACGGTGGGAATAACTGTGCTTAGCCTGGTGGGCACAGAAGGTACTTGAGAACTTGATGACAATCTGGAGCTGGCAAATGAGGAGGTAGTTCCAGAGGATGGGTTGGGCACAGGTGGCTTAGTAGTACTTGGTCCTGGAGGTCTTGTGTAAGGAACTAAAAAAAAAGTAAAATAACCTAGAAAACAAACACACACGCACACACACACACACACACACACACACACACACACACACACACACACACACACAAACACACATACAAAATCACAAAACAAGAGAACTGTGACAGTCCTGTGCTCAGCTGACTAGATAGCCCTATGGCCTTATAAATGAGGCCAAGGTCACTGACCTATTCTGAGTCTAACTTTCACAGAGGGCCATCCCCATGTGCAAGATTAATGTCACAGTACAAATAGTTCTTAGGTTATAACGCAACCAGTAAAAATTCATGTTAGTGGGCCTGTGACCTTGAAAATGAAGTCAAGGTGACTAATGTACGGTCTCAATCATTCCTAAACAGAGGACCACCAACAAGTTCAATATCAAAGTCCTACCTTCCACAGTTCTCAAGTTACAATGTGAAAAGTAAAATTCACGCACGTGTGTGGGTCCCAGTGATCTTGTGAATGAGGTTAAGGTCACCCATGCCCATGTACTGTCTAAGTCTGGCCTTTTCTCAGGCGGCCATGATGTTCGACATCAAGGTCCAAGTTCAAATAACTCTAAAGTAGTCAGGTGCACAGTAAAATTTGCGCATGTGGCCCATGGACTTGGGAATGAGGTCAAGGCCACTCACCTGCTGGCTAAGTCTGGCCCTCATTAAGGACATCTAGCATGTACACTACGAATGTCCTGGCCTTAATAGTTCTCAGGTTACCATGTAAACAGTGACTTTCATGCCCCCCCCAAAAAAAAATGAACAAAAAAATTCTTTAAAAATCCAAAACTCACTGGACCATGACCATTTGAATAAATTTGATAGAGACTCACCCAACACACTTATCCACTAAGTTCGAAGTGAATCTGGCTAACGGTTTTGGAGATGAGGCCGAAAATGTGAATTACCATTGCAATTCCAATTAACTTACATTATAAGCAATAGGAATGTATGCATTGGCCAAGCAATACCCGAATTGAAAAATTCGTTAAGAATGAGGGATCCACAGCAACGCCACCTGGAATACACCTTCTGTGACCCTTCCACAAAGAACGTATCCACCAAGTTTCAGCACAACCTGAGAGACCGTTTTGGAAAAGAAGTCGTAAATAGCAAAAACGCACAAAAAGGAATAAAAATACAAGAAACTCACAGCGCCATCTGTTGAACACCTTAAGCGCTGGGGATCCACATAGGTGTCCCTATGCAATTTCGAAGAAATTGGCCAAGAGGTTTCGGACAACAAAACTTTTAAGATTTCCTCCAAAAATGAGCAAAAAGAAAGTCATTAAAAATTAAAAAAAAAAAATGCTGCACCGTGACCATTTGAACAAACTTGGTCGAGTCCTAACCAAGATAAATCCCCACCAAGTTTGAAGTAGATATGGCCAGCGGGTTTTTAGAATAAGTCGAAAATGTGATTTGTGGACAGACGACGGACGACAGATGCCTCCTTAAAGCTCAGCTGAATTATAAGCTGAGCTAAATAGACGTAAAATAGCATGAAAAAACAAATCACATTGTTCAAGGCCATGCTTAAGATCAAATTCGTCATGTATGACATGTGCTCAAATGTTGTCAGACACACGCAGAAATTGTACGGATCCCTAAGGAACGAGAACTGTTCCACGAAAGCGAGGAATAAAAAAGGTGGAGCAACATTTGACACATGATACTAACTTGGAACAATTGTAATCACACCTGAGCCTCATTAAAAGCTATGAAAGTGCAACATCCCGAAACCAGTTTTGACAGAATGTCACCATTCAGATAACTCAAGTTACTAAAACGAAATTGGCTACACACTCAAATACTTTAGGTCTGGCAATATCAACATAAAAAAATCACATTCAATGTTTAATGGGGCCAGTATTCTGGCATGTATTTCAAATTCAAATTGTCATAGAGTTTAATTTTTCCGCGGAAGGGTTAAAAACTCATAATTCTGATTTCCATGATCCCTGTTATTTCCCTACCTTTTTCAGTTTTACATAAACGGCCCCTCACAGAAGAAGTGCAATAAGCTGAGCGCCATTTCCCAGTTCTGAACTCCATGTATGCGCAATGAAAGTGTCTTTTTGACCCCTCTGATGAGGTTTTCCAATTTGTGTACTGAACAGGCGACCCATCCAGCCACATCCACGGTTTTCCTGTAAGCAGGGACGGGGTGTAAATATATACTCGTTAGAAAAAACCTGTATCATTATATTTAACAATTAATAAATTGCAGAGGTTATTACTGTCTCCTTGGTCTAAATGTTTTTGTACATTGTGCAAAAGGTGCTATAAAGAATTAATACATGCATCTATGCATATATTTAAAGCTAGCGTATAAGACCGATATTTTGATTTAGAGCTGGATACCCACTAAATGGCAAATACCTTAGGTATGTCTATTACATGATGAAATTATGGTTAAGGTCAAATATTTGTCCTTGTTACATCGGTTTTCTACAACACATACCCAGGCTTATATGAAATAAAATCTTCTATTGAGACAACTTTCGTAAAGATACCATTTCTACATCAAGACCATCACCTCTTTATGAATAATTAAAAAAACTTATCCCTATTAACTTCATCTCCGTTTTAAGACCCCATTTTCAGTCACTCGGGTAGTCTTTATAGAGAGATTCAAAGGCAGTATTTTTCATTTTACAAGTTCCCTATCAGAAGTCATCCAAACATTCTGGGCCTTCCCTACTACTAATCTGCTATCCACATTTTTTTTAGAAAGATACCGTTGTGTGATGGCAATCTGCTTAGAATTAAGCCAAATTATATGAAAATCAGGCAAACCAATGAAAACCTGGCCACCGTTTCTTAATTGTATGTCCGGAAATCGTTCAGAATTATGTCACTTCTATAATTTATGATATGCATAATTTTCTCGCAGCTATGTATTATATTATACTATAATGTACTCACTTACTGTACTATACTATACTATGCTATGCTATGCTATGCTATACTATACTATACTATACTATACTTCCAACATAATATAGCCACAAGTATGCAAATAAGAAGCCGACGTGCATGGCCTCATGGTCTGTGACGTCCAGCTATGACTGTTGACAAAATGACGTTAAAATATATAGTTGTGCGGTAACAGAATAGACATCGAGCATTCGTATTAAGCGCATTTCTGCAACTATACGATATTTTCTCCGAAGTACAGATTCAGGAGAAATTACTGATCTCAAAATGAAATTAAATGAAACAGAGTAAAACAAAAACAAAAACAAAACAAAAATCAATACACGATTTTCAGAACTTTCATGTGCTTCATTGACGCCAATGAACTGAAATTCACTAAAGCATGAAGGATAACCGGGCAAACGATATCTTGATAACTTCCAACTTAGAATGCTCTCTAATGATTGCACAATGCTAAGGATTATTGTTATTTGTCAGAAATATTTCGAACAAGGGTGACTGAAATGATTCAAAACACAGTTTTATTTTATTTTAACATGATTGGTGGGTGGAGATGAATAGAATTTAGAAGAAAAAAAAAACGACTTAGAGGTAACGGTTGCATGATTGGTTGAGGAACTTCTAGATCTAGAGGTAGACAAGATTCTCAATGGTTACTTTGTTGGCATCCCATGATATATCTGGATATTCAAAATTGTCTTTTGAAAAATTGTTTAGTTTTTTTGAAACATTGCCTAGGTGTACATCATAAAGCTTGAAATATAGCTATCTTAGGTGAACTCGGTTAGTACTCCTATAATCTTAAAAATGATGACGACAATGTGCAAAAACTGGTTTCAAATTGTAAGCTGTGACAAAAAATTCACGATTATATGACTCATACTTATGCAACGTGGAAATGGAAAACAAGCTTATCTGGATAAAGAGTATAAAAGTATTACTGATCAATACAGGTTTCCAGGGACGTTGGCACGACCAAGGTAACATGTCGGGCATGTTCCCTTCAAAAATCTTCAAAAGTAAATTGCAGACAAAATTCTGTAACCAATGGAATTATGAGATGTTAATACAAAGTAACAGCGAAGCCAAACTATGAACATATGTGACATTTAAACACGATTTTAGACGGGACCCCATTTAGAAGTGATAACAAATTTTGAAATATGAATAAACAAAACCATATTCCAACATTACAACACTTCTTTTGACCCAGATTGCATCGGGATGTGGCAAAATTTTGTAAGACATGTCGTACATGTCAAGTGGTCGGGAAACCCAATCAGAAAATAAAACCTGGTCCTTTGATTAATATCCCACTTCTTGAGGACCCATTTAGCAGGGTTATTATGGATAGTGTGGGACCATTTTCGAAAAGAAAAGCAGGAAATAAGTTTCTTTTTACTATCATGGATTTAGCCACTAGGTATCCTGAGGCCATTCCACTAAAGAACATAAAAGCTCCTACGATCATTGATGCTTTAATGAATTTTTTCATGAGAGTAAGTCTGCCCATACAGAAACAAAGTGGCTTAAGTTCAAAATACCATGTCTGCAGTGTTTCAGGAGGTTATCCACCATCCAGGCATTAAACAGAATTAATCTGCAGCCTGCCACCCTGAAACACAGGGGTTCTTGAAAGGTATCATCAAACACTGAAGAATATGATGAGAACCTATTGTTTTGAAAATGAAAATGAATGGGATAAAGGTATATATGTGTTACTATTTGCCACCAGAGAGATTCGAAATGAGTCACTGGGGTTCACCCCATTTGAACTGATATATGGACATACGGTGAGAGGTCAACTAAAGCTTATGAAAGAGAAATAGTTGGTGGAGACACATGATGAACCTATCTTGGAGTATGTGTCCAAATTAGAAAAAACGCTTGTGAGGTTGCACAATCAAATCTGATGTATGCACAGGGTAAGATGAAAACATGGTATGACAAGAAAGCAAGGGAAAAAAGTTTAAACAAGGAGACAAGTTGTTGGTACTTTTGCCTATGCAAGGGCATTCAATTCAGGCAAAATTTAGTGGTCCTTATCTGCTTTAATGAAAGTTAAAAGATGTGGATTATATGATATCTACACCAGATAGGAGGAAAGCTAAATGGCTTTGTCACATCAACATGCTAAAAGAATGCCATGAAAGAGGAACACCAGTAGGAATTGTCAGTGCCACTACTTTGAGGAATGATGGAAATGATGGTGGGGATGATGAGAATAATCCATTCTCAAATGAAACCTTGAGTTTTCTTTTCAGGGTAAAATGCAGAACTCAGGACATATTACAAGATCTTGATAGCAATATCAGCCATTTGGAGCCTGCACAGCAAGCTGATTTAGAGCAACTTATTTCTGAGTTTGAACATTTATTCTCAGACCAGCCTGGTCGCACCTCAATATGTGTCAAGATGTAGATGTAGCTGATGCTGGTCCAATAAAGCAACAACCCTATCGGATGAGTCAGCTGAGATTGGCTTCAGTTTGAGAAGAAATAAATTACATGCAGGAAAATGATAAAATAGAACGAAGCCAGGGTTGCTGGTGTTATCCTATTGCATTGGTTCCCAAACCTGGTGGTTCAATGCGATTTTGCATTGATTATAGAAAGGTGAATTCTGTGACTAAATCAGACTTCTATCCAATCCCTAGAGTGGATGATTGTATTGATAAGATAGAAAATGTCTGTTTTGTCAGCAAAAATGACTTGATTAAAGGTTATTGGCAGGTGCCACTCACATAAAAAGCAAAAGAAATATTAGATTTTGATGGCCTTTTCCAAAGACCTGGTTAATGAGCACGGTGACAGCTGGTTTGGAAGGATGTGTAACCTACATTGATGAGACCTGTATTTTCTCAAAAACCTGGGCTGAACATATTGAAGAACTAGATAATTCCTTGAAAAATTGACTTCCTCAGGTCTGACGGTGAACTTAAACAAAAGTAAACTTGTTTAATCTGAAGTGACATACCTGGGCTATAAAGTGGGTAATGAATAAGTGTTGCCAAAAAACAGCAATTATTCAAGCAATTTTGGACTTTTCTCAGCCAAAAACAAAAAAGGGAACTATTGCAGTTTTAGGTATGTTTGGATATTACAGGAAATTCTGTAAAAAAAAATTCAGAAATCACTGAACCATTGACAAAATTATTAAAAAAGAAAGAAAAGTTCATTTGAAATGATCAGTGCCAGTGTGCATTCCAAGAGCTGAAAGCCAAATTCACCAATGCACCAGTTCTTTCAGTCTCAGATTTTGAAAAGATATTCAAGATCGCAATAGATGTGGCAAAGGGTGGTCTGTTAATACAGGGTGGTATCGATAGTTTGGAACACCCTGTGAGTTATTTCTTCCAAGAAATTTAACATCCATCAAAGGAAATATTCCACCATGGAGAAAGAAGCACTTGCTTTATTGTTAGCACTTCAAAATTTTGAATAATATGATACCTCAGGTCTATATCCAGTACTGGTCTACTCTGATAACAATCCCTTGAAGTTTTTGGATAAGTTCAAAGACAAAAATCAGAGATTGTTGAGATTGAGTTTGTACCTACATAGATATAATCCGAAAATTGAGTATGTCTGTGGCAGGAACAATAGGGTTGCCAATGCTCTAAGTAGATGAATGTGATGTGTGACTAATTGGGAAACATTGGAACAGTGGTGATATTTCTTTGTGTCCATATAAACCAGATATTTCCAAACCGAGACAGGAGAACAGGAAAACAGGAGAGAGAAAAGAAGAAGAGAGAATTCTGAAGGATCTGACAGAAGCTGTGTGTTGTCATCAAGCCATTGGGACAGTGAGCCATTGTTTAGATTGTACCTGTGGGAGTGTAGACAGTGCTTGAGTGGGCTTGTATATTTGGTGCTAGCCATTTTTACCTTTTACGTGTGGTGTGCAGACATTAATACTGAGTGGACTGGTATATTGTGGCACATTGGAATCAACCATACCTCTGTGGAATTGGATCAGTATCACATCTTTCAGTACCACAGTAGACCCAAACCCTACCTCTGTGGGATTTGTACCACATCATTTGGCACCTGTCATAGAACTTGGAACGGTGGAACAGTACCAGTGGATAATCTCACCACGGATAAGGATTTATATAAGACTGTTTGACTGTTAAAAATACCAAGGGAGATAAGAGTACCTACTTTGTACAGATTTTGATTGTTAATACATTGTCATTGTTAAAGTTATATGTTTGTTGTCATTTTTTGTTGAGTTCTGTTGATATTCAACGGGTGGGCATCGTAACAATATATATATATATATATATATATATATATATATATATATATATATATATATATATATATATATATATATATATATATATATATATATATATATATATCAAATTGACTTTTCCCATTCTATATATATTCTCTGAAACGTTGTGCCATGACGAAAAAACTCACTCGCTTTTAAAATACAATACCATCACATTTGAAGAGACAGATCAAAATTTTTGAAGAACACGACATACATACCCGTGCAAATATATTATTATCGCAGTAGGAAACATAGCAGATGTACACTTCCTGCTCACTGTTTATTGGTTATTATGAACAACGGACAACAGCAGCAGCTTTCCATTACCTTTCGTACCAGTAAAATTTGTTGAAAAAGAAACTGTCTTGTGCTGCCTGTGGAGCACATTGAAAAAGCCATATGTTTTGATTAATGTCTTTGCTTTCTGTTCTGGAGTGTTATTGATTGCAATGCTTGTAATCAATTTTACAGACATTGACTGAAACACAAAACAATCAAAGAAATTTTCAAGGCCATTGACGAGTGCCCAGTTCAACAGACTCCGAAGAGACTTACTCAAGGTACATCTTCACCATATTTGGCAATGATCTAATCAATAATTTTTGAAAAAGCAACAATATGAATTTCAGATGGACAGATCTATGATAGATGGAGTGTGTGATGAAAGCATACTGCGAGGCATGTGGTTTTGGAAAAAAAGCTCAGTTAACTCAAAAATTACCTGACTTAACGACGTGGAAAATCAAAACATGAAAAAAGAAAACAAAACAATGCAAGGAGAGCCGATGCAGATTGGTAGGATAACAAGTGTATTTAACACTTGAATCCTTTTTCTTGGACACTACTTACCATGAGCACGCCTGGTAAGGCCAATCCATACATCATACTTATAACGAGAAGTGCTCTTCTGTAAAGCCTCGTGTATGAATGTATTAAATTCTTTCGAATGTATAGACGCCAAGTCACTAGAGTATACAAAGCAAGAGTGTGCTGATCTGCTAAAGTCATAACGGGGAGACATTTCAGCCTTGAAGCAGTGCTTGTGGTAATGATCCCAGTCCTCTGATGGACAATTGCCTGGCACATAGGGTGGTGTGGTTGGGGGCAGCACTGAAACAGTAACTCATACCATATTAACAGAGTCATGACGATTCTTTTATAGATGTGCAATATTATATGCCACTTGGGAAGCAAGATTGAACAAAAGGACTGCAAGAACAGCATGCACTCAGTTTACCTGCCAATGATGTCAAATTGCATGTTTGGATGATAACTGTTGGTCGTGGACATTCTGTAAAGACCAGAATATAAATGCAGTGCCTCCCAGCGTTAATACGTTCTTATAAAAAAATCAAAGTTACATAGGCTCGGAGAGACATAGTAACAATGATGATGATGATGATGATGATGATGATGATGATGATGATGATGATGATGATGATGATGACGATGCTGATGATGATGATGCTGCTGATGGTGATGATGATGATGATGATGATGATCATGATGATGATGATGATGATGATGATGATAACAACAATAAACCTGGGCATGGGTAAACCAAATTAATCTTTCAGAGGCGTATAGAAGTGACAACCTAACTATCTTTGAACAAAATTTGGTGTGAAATTGTTTAGAAAAGTGATACACATGTACATTGGTATTAGGGGTTACATCTCTGTGGCATGTTATCTGCAAGACTGCATCTAACATGATAGAATACCTATCAAGTAAATACGAATAACTAAATTAAAATTGCATCTCTTAATGCAAGAGGATTATGGGGCAATAAGGAAACGAGTTATTATTTCCACAAACCGTGGGCAGAGGTTATACTGCTGCAAGAAGTACATTGTACTAAACGTATATAAAAAGGTCTGGCGAGTTGAATGGGGAAACACATCTTTCTTTTTACATGGAACTCATGATACAAGGAAGGCGTGTATCTTATTTTAACCACAATTTTCTGCAGAGATTCACAAGAGTTATTGGTGAAAATGATAGATACATTAATGCAGAAAAACAAGGAAAAGAAAAAAAAAATAGGTAACAAGAGAATAACCTGGCAAACATACATGCACCCAAACATGATTTAAGTTTTTTTTTTTTTTAAGTATAACTGGTCCCTCTGGGACTCTGCCACATGTTAACATGATTGTAGGAGGTGATGTTAATTTAGTATTTATTTTGGATATTGCCAAGCTTGTTGGTACGAAACAAACTGACTTTTAATCACAATTGGTGCTAAAGTTCTGGATGGAGCATACAGGTCTTATGAATGTTTTGAGAATCCAAAATAATAAATAAATAAATAAAAAAAAACACAAAAAACAAAAAAACAAAAAAAAACAAAAAAACAAAAAAACAAAAAAAAACAAAAAAAAAAAAAAAAAACAAAAACAAAAAAAAACAAAAAAAAAAAAAGAACAGGAGATGAAAAAAAACCCGTTTCGTTTCACTTAGCATGCGAATAACTCTAATCGAATATTTTGTACATTGGACTTTTATTTGCGTCGTTTGACACATCAAGCTCCATACATGATGTGTTATAAAGCAAGGTTTTAGATCCGATCATTCAGAAGTCTCTTTGTAACATATAGCTCAAGATTCACCACATGGCCCGCGATATTAAGAATTAATTCATTTTTGACTAAATGACGAAGAACATATTAATTTAGTCTAAAAGAATATACTAGAAAAAACAGAATTAATCATAACGCTAACCCTTCACTAGTAACGGAAACAGTCACACACAAAAGAAAAGGACAATCAATAAAACGCTAAATAATAAAAATTAGAGAGAGTGAATCAATGAAAAAATTCGAGGAAAAATATAGATGCTTGAAGAAAAGTTACAAGAAGAGTGTTTGTAAGGAAACAAGAACACCAACCAGCAAGAAAAGAAATAGAACCAAAATTAAATGGGGATACTGAACATAAAACAAAGGAAGAAGTGCAAGGTGTAGGGGTCAATGGTACGACGAAGAAGAAAAACAAAATAAATACTTTGAAACTTAGATAAAAACTATAACAAGACCATTTGACAGTTGCAACTTACCAATGGAATATTTCAAATGATAAACGAAAAAATACAGTGTGAACAGGAACATTTCTGTAGAAAGAGTATTTAAGTATGAACTTTCCTGAAACTAATATACTCGACTTTTAAATAGATTGAGGCATATAAACCAAAAATAATTGCAAAGGAGAAATAAAATAATGAAACCCTCACAGCTGAAACAGGATTACGTTATGTATTAAAAACCTAAAAAAAAAGCAGACAAGAAACAAAAAAACAGAAAAATAAAGAACAAACAAGCAGACAAGAAACAAATAAAAAAAAAACAACAAAAAAAAAAAAAAAAAAAAAACAAAACAAAACAAAAACAAAAACCACACACACACACACACACACACACACACACACACACACACACACACACACACACATACAATTCCACGGACAAGTGGGTTGCCGCTAAATTGACAAAGAAAACGTTTTGGTCATATATAAATGACTTATCACTGCATGCAATTAATATATGTTATCAAAGTGGAGAGTTGCCAATAGGACAATGCCAAGGACGTACTACCCTTTGAAACCAAGATATATAAAGAACCACTAATTTTTAAAAAATTGAGACCTATCTCATTATTAAACATAGATTGTCAAATAGTTTCAAAAATAAAGCTTATAGATTTTGAAAAATTCTACTAAACATCATGCATACAGATCAAACTGATTCTGCGAGGAAGATGAATTGGCGGAAGACATCATGTGGTTATTGAAGGTATTATGAAATGTGGATGTGTACAATATTGAAGCACTGGCACTATTCATAGATTTTGAGAAAAAAATACATTTTTTAATGAAAATTTGAGAACTGGGTGCTGATTGTTTTTTTATTTATCTTTTTTATTTCAATTTTCGTTTTGGTTTTTGTTGGGGTTTTTTTGTTGTGTTTTTTGTTTTTGTTTTTTTTTTTGTGTTTTTTTTTGCTTTTGCTTTTTTTTTTTTTTTTTTTTTTGTTTTTTTGTTTTTTCGTTTTTGTTTTTATTTTTGGTGAAGCATTATGTTATTGGGTTTCGACTTCACATACCAAGGTCAGTACTCAAGCAACTAGCAATATCAGACAGAACCTACATGTGGACGGTTTTGGAAGCATTATGGATTGAGTTACTACTTCTCATAACTCGCGCAATTTTGCTATGTACATGCTACAGACCTCCCAAAGACTCTGAGTTTTTACTATTCTTAGGACAATCATTATCCTCATTGAGGTCTGACTTGGAATTTTATATACTTGGTGACATGAACATATGCTTGAATAATGTCAATTCCAGCCTAGGTAAGAGATATAAACAAGTGCTGGACATTTTCAACTGTCATCAACTGATTACAGAAGCAACTAGAGTTTCCATGAACACTAGCTCCTGCATTGATCATATTCTAGTCAATGACTGGGATAAAATTACTCAGTCTGGTGTTTTACCCATAGGTCTTAGTGACCATATGGGAATCTATTGTACCAGAAAGGTGGTCCGGGGCACTTTCAACAGACATCACTGAAACAATATTCGATCTCTCAGACACTATTCTCCAGCTGATCTTTTGTCAGCTCTATCTCATTTAGACTGGTCAGACACAATACACAGTGATGATGTTGAGAGTACCTGGACATCCTTCAAATCAAGATTTACTTGTGTGCTTGATCAGTTTGCCCCTTTGACAGACATATGGTTGAAACACAAGACAGGGCCTTGGATAACCACGGAGATTTTGAAGAAAATTGATCTTCGTGACAGTCTTCTTCGCAAACATCGGAACCCCAACCATCAAAACTATAGGGATCCCAGTGTTTATGCGGAGTACTGTAAAATCCGCAATAACATCCAAAGGGATATCAAACGTGCCAAAGCTGAATTCTTATCAGAAAAGCTGGATGAAAATAAAAATAATTCCAAGAAGCTTTGGCAAACTTTGAGTTCACTAGGATACTCTAATTCCAACTCGCCTAAAAGCAACCTAGTACTCAAAGTTGATGGTGATCTATGTTTTGAGCCCGACAAGGTTGCTAATTGTTTTAATACCTTTTATCTTGAGATTGCCACAAAATTGGTTGACATACTTCCATCTCCTTCAAATTTGTATGGGTGGTCTTCAGCCAAATTCAGACAGTTTTATGAAAACAAAGGTATCAAGTCAGACTCGCTTATCTTACAGAAAGTTGACAATCATTTCGTGTTGAAAGAATTACTCTCCCTCAACACCTCTAAGAGTACAGGACTGGACTCTATCCCAGCCAGATTCCTGAAGGACTCTGCCAAGGCCATTAGTATACCACTTACGGCCATAGTAAATTTATCAATCACTTCTGGCATTGTCCCTCAGGATTTCAAAGCAGCTAGAGTGAAACCATTATTCAAAAAGAACTCCCGGCTTGAGGTCGGAAATTATAGACCTGTTGCCATTCTATCCATTGCATCTAAAATCCTTGAGAGGGCAGTGTATGTTCAGCTCTCAGAATATCTGAGAGCTGAGCATATACTGTGCGACTCTCAGTCAGGCTTTAGGAAGGGGTATTCCACAGATACATGCCTTATTCATTTGACTGATTACATTAAGGATAATATGGCTCAGGGATACTATACTGGCATGGTCCTTATTGATGTCCAGAAAGCTTTTGACACAGTGGACCATGATATCCTGTGTGAGAAACTCAGAGCAATGGTTGTGGGCTCAGTTGATTGGTTCCACTCCTATCTAACTAATAGACGTCAGCTGACGGATGTAAATGGTACTTATTCTGACTGGGGTGACATATCATGTGGCGTCCCCCAGGGCAGTATTCTTGGCCCTCTTTTGTACCTCTGTTATGTAAATGACATTCAAATTAGTGTTAACTGCAAAATGATGCTGTACGCTGACGACTCAGTTTTGCCCATACGAGGAAAAGATCCTGACATCATATCCACTTTGCTTGGGACAAATTTGCAGTCGTGCAACCAATGGCTAGTTGACAACAAGTTGTTGATGCATTTTGGCAAGACCAAATGCATTCTTTTTGGTCCGAAAAGAAAATTAAAAGAGGTGGAGAATTTCAGTGTAGATTGTGATGAGCACACAATACAGTCGGTAAAGTGTGTAAAGTATCAATTTTGGACCTGGACCAATCTCTCACTGGTGCTACCACCGTAAACAACATTGTTAAAGTCACTGGTTTACGTCTGAAATTCTTATATAGACAGGGTCATTTTTTCAAGTTTGAAACCCGTAAATTGTTGGGTCATGCTTTAATCCAGCCCTTATTCGATTATTCTGCTTCAAGTTGGCACTCTTCCCTAACTCAGGCCCTTAAACGTAAACTTCAGGTAGCCCAGAACAAACTGGCTCGCTTCATACTTAAGTTAGGCCCCAGAGCCCACATTGGCTCTGTTGAGTTGCAAAAAGCTGGTCTTTTAAGTACTCAACTCCGAGTCAGTCAGTTGAGGTTGAATCACTCTTTTAATATCTTTCATAGTGAGTGTCCCTCTTATTTGAAGAACAACTTTGAAAAGCCTCAAACTATTCATAATCACTTCACCAGGAACAGTTCTGTAAATTTCTCGATTCCCAGGACAAATTCTGTTGGCAAAACTACTTTTTACTATAATGCTATTAAGGATTGGAACAACCTGCCCCAAGAAATAAAATTGTTGACGGGCAAGGCCAATTATAAGACTAAGACAAAGGCTTTTTTATTTTCCAAAATGGGCACAACAGATTTTTTGTAACTTAAGAGACAAAAACAATTTAGTTAATATCCTTTTTCAGTGCCTTTTCGCACTGGCTTTTTATATACCTTTGTTTTCCAGATGTATATGTTTACGACCTGATCATTTTATTATTGAAAATTATTTTAAAAAGTATGGTTAACAGGGACCCCCCTGGAAATAAGTCTTGTATTGACTTTGGGGGTTATCCCGGGAGGTCAACGCATTGTGTATAGTTGGATGTTCGGATTAGCTGTGACTGGGGTGATATTGCACATCTAAATTCTGATCCTTTAATAGCAAATGTTAAAAACAGAGGCCAAAAGTGGTCTCAAAGAAACATATTTTAAGTGGAAACCCAGTCAACAAATATCCTTCCAAATTTGAAAAAAAAAAATAATCCAGCATTCACTTTTGGAGAAAAGATGCAAAACCACAGACACAATGACCAAAAAGGTATGGTCAAAGTAATTGATTAGGAAAATTACGACAGGATTACATCTTAGCCCCAAAAAGGACAACAAGCCTGTAAAACCGTATAAAGTCACCATAATTTAACAATTTATGGGCACTTTGCCGAGACTTTTTTATTGTAAAATCGCACTATGATTTGGTCAAGGTGGTCCCAAAGTTGGATATGACATCGTGAATATGTTGGGAAACCTGTCTCTAGTTCTTCGATAAGAACATAGGACTGGAAGCTTAGCAAGACCAAGAAAAGGGTCGTGAGGTTATATTGGGTATATTGGCTGGATCATTGGAAAATTTACAGGAACCAAAATAGGGGAACTGAGGTTGTCATGGCCGGAGTCTTAATATTCATGTATGTATGTATGTATGTATGTATGTATGTATGTATGTATGTATGTGTGTATGTATGTATGTATGTATATATTTATGTATGTATGTATGTACGTATGTACGTATATATATATATATATATATATATATATATATATATATATATATAAGTTACAGCATAATTCCATTGCCACTTGTTGGCATGGATGACCTTCAACCTAATAATAATTTGGTTCTATAATAATATTTTATATTTAATTTGGCATTGATGGGACTTGCTTGCTTATTCCGATGCACGGGAACTTTATTCTATGCTCATCCTACAGAGTAACTGGGTCATTAAAGTAGTCATGTGCCTTTGTTGCCGGCACTTTATGCCTGCTGTATTTTTTCCAAATCCTAATGATTTAGTATTTATGCATACTCCCGAATCTGCAGGGATGCAGTCTGACAAAAGACCTGGTTTCTTTTGTACTTTATTCCCAAGGTACCCTTTGGACTACTAATCACTCAGGACACCATATTGAACATATGACATAATGTTCTTTGTTGTGCTTAGCAAGCACAGTCATGACAAATATTGTTTGCTTGTGCAAGCTGGCTATAAATAATACTCGCCCGATGATGTACGACAGAGTCCTTGATACTTCCATATGCACTCTGTGCCGTTCCATTTTCCATTGTCCAGTACTACACCGCATGGCCTTGAGAAGGCATCTGCAGGATTTCCAGGTGCCCAGTTGGTGTATTTCATTGGCCATCGATCTACCCATGCGTATTCACCGCTGTCCTGAGTTGAGGTAATGAAACGATTTGAACAAATCTGGCACACTTGGTTCAAGCATATGCTGTTAACCTAGCCCACGCATTACCAGTGGAGTAATGGACATGCAGAATAAAGAGATTCGAGCAGAGCACTGTGGCCTTTATGAGTCTGTCACGTACAAACGAGACCGATTACAGGACAACACGAGCCAGTCAGAAAAAAAACATGAATATTAATCGGTTTATAGTATTCAGTACATGCAATTTAGTTATGAACTGATGTATTTAAGTCACAGCCACTGATATATGAAAATAACATATTTCTTTGATATTCATTTTTCCTGCATAAATTTAAGCACACTGCAGATAATGATATTCACATGAGGAAATGTGGTATACGAGTTGTAATTTAAATGGCTTTATCTTTTCTCGATGGATCGACCATTAAAGTACGCAATCTAATACAGGATCGCTCTTTCAATATACGATTTATGTAAGCTGGTTGCCGTCGTTTATGTTGGAAACACGTAAAACTTCAGCACTGGAAATTAATTATAAATGAATTGGTTCAAGAATTTTATCAACGCCGCAATATCTTATCAGTGTTTCGCATATAGTAAAACTGGCGCATCACGTGCCAGATATGCATAAAAGCATAGACAAGTCATAAGAAAATACAACCTTGGGGCTCATTATTCCCAGCCAGACAGGCCCGGGGACATCTTGAAGAAACCATAATACAAATGAGTTCTCTCCTAGATCTTGTATAGAAGCCAAATGGCCACCATCTTGCACACACCGGTCCTCCGCTCTTTGCCATTCTTGTGCTGCACTTAATAACATGTAGCAGTGCTTTTTGAATGGGAAATATCCAGGTTTACATTTGTTCGGCGGTATAGTGGGTGGTGTGGTTATTGCAGGGCCTCGTCCTGCCGGGATAAATGCATGTTTTTTTTCTTTTCTTTCCTTTTTTTTTCACATCGGCAACTGAGCCTGGTGTCATTCATAGTTCAGCCTTGACCACTCCAATTGTAAATTATCCTATATTGACTCTATTGTTAATGTCAATGGGTGTGTTATGGAATTATTCATGTTTGCAAAGCTTCCTTACCGGTACTTCTATGCAGATAAAACACAATAATGCACAGGAATTTGAAATTTATGGCACATAATAGGATTTTGCTTTTAGAATATCAGATTTGATAGTGTTCAAACGGTACATGGGCTTACAGAATTAGGTTTGTTTAGTTTCTCTTTGTATTAAATATGGCCTCCGATAGTAAAGCCTTCAACCTCAAAATCCTAATGCCAATTCTCAGTATTCTGTCTGTACTAAAATTTGATTCTTCCTTCGTTAGATTTGTTCAAATTTATCTCGGACTTTTACATAATAAAAAGTTGAAAACAGCCAAACATTCCATATAAGCTGATCATCATCGAGACACTTACGTTTATAGTATCCACATATATAGCCAGCTTTGTAAGAACAGTATGTCAGTTTCCACTTGCCGAAGATAGCATTCCCTACCTGGACTCGTGCACATTTTTTCTTGAATATGCCAAAACAAATTGCAATAAAGAATGTAATTAGATTGAATAAATTGCATCGATATAATTCAGGTGGAAGTAACATAATTATGCACAGGCATGGAGTTGGTTCATTTTTCATCAGAATGTATAGTGGATATCAAAATCAACGAAAAATGAACATCACGAACATGTTGCGCGAATATATCCATCACTAATATGACACTCTATGTAGGCCACCGTTTTACATTTATTTCTTTGAGCAACTAACAGGCAAAATATTTTATCCATAATAAAATGAGAAAATAATCACGTTACGAAACTTGGTTTCATGTATGAATAGTTTAAAATGATAGTCGGTTTTTTTTTGTTTGTTTGTTTTTGTGTGTGTGTGTGCGTGTGTGTGTGTGTGTGTGTGTGTGTGTGTGTGTGTGTGTGTGTGTGTGTGTGTGTGTGTGTGTGTGTGTTTGGTTTTCGGCGTACGATTATGCAAATGGTTTGATCCCATACAACAGTTGCTCGGTCCGTAAATTGTCTTTTTTTTTGCGGCGGATCCCCCAATGGTACAGGATGGATTCTACCTGGTCTGTGTTGTGGGGGCCAATGTTACAGCATCAGGAGATGCTGATTATTACTATGTCTAAGCAGAAATTGTTAAAAAAAAAAAAAAAGGGAAAAACGAAAGCATAGGTGGCTGGTTCATGATATCTGCCACAAGAGAAGACAGCAGGGGGGATTCGATAATCTTATACGAGAACTCCAACTAGATGGAGAGAAGCTCAAGGATTATTTCCGTCTCAATGAAAAACAATTTGCTAAATTGTTATCTGAACAGCACCACAAGCTTCTCTATTTCGTGAGCGATGAACGAAATTCTTCTTCGAAGTGGCATGTTTCACCTTGTAGCTATAAAAAAAAAGGGCACGTAGCTTCAATTTTAAAATACCAGGGAGACACCACCATTTTTGGTAATATTTCACATCATTTCAAAGGAATTCCCGTCCGTTTTGGGTACGGATAATATTTCAATCACTACAAGGTGCGGTAAGAAAAATCACACCCGTATCCGTATGAGAAACTGTACGCGTGTTATCACATATGGAATCATGGTATGTAATTTCAAGTTGCGCAATTTGTGCCGTATCCGTACCCGTCTCCGTAGCCGTACCCGTACATTGGAATCCTAGCTTTACTTAACAATTAGAAATGGGACAAGTCGCCTCCTGTGTTGAATGACCTCTGGCCTCAATCTCCCCTTGGACAGCTGTATTGACAAAGTGACTTGACTTATCTTTAATTTTACTTACCCCACGTGAAGGCTCATAACGCCCCCAGTTGGTGAAAGTCAATTCCGAATTATCTATCCAATGTATCTTGTTACCATTTAGCCGGTTTAAGCCAATCCAAAACCCTGCGCTATCATCGTCGTCAGCAACATTGCTCAAAAGGGCATTAATAGTCTCTGAAAATAAATGCGAAAGTAGTATCAGTACTTTCCATTTAAAAATATGTGTGCATCTTTGTTTCTTTGTATTGTTGCTTCCGTGCTAATGCCAAACATTCAATGTGAGCAAGCAGCTTTTCTTATTCATTTGTATGTCCTAAACATGTGTACAGCATATGTGAAATACACATTATTTGCAAGTATTTCATATTGAGTTTAACACTGTACAGGGTTCGAATTATCCGGCATCGTATCGCAAAAAATGATACAGTATTAGCTTAATTGAGATGCAATAATTCATCTGCAGGACAGATTTTCCAGCACAAAATTTCTGAGCTGAAAATTAGTTTAAGCATTGTAATTCCATAAAAACGATTGAATGCAATAAATTGTGAACACAGAATGAAAGAAGAGTCAAAAGTTACGATAGTAGTAAGAAAATAAAACAGTTTTATAAGAATACTGCACACTTGGTGATGATCGATGACTACAACATCCTAATAAAGTTAAGGTATGACACATTTGTGGAACAAACAACTACAATATATTGTTTTAACTTGATTAAAATGTTCGAATTGATCAATTCTGTTACACAGAAGAAAACAGGACTGAAAGTTCACGATGATAAGAAAAAAAAGGGAAGACATTTGCATGTGGACGAGCTACCATCAGCCGCCTGGTGTAATTCATATTGTCTTCTGATGTACCCCTGTATGGCCTGTCCTTAGATATATGTCAGTAGTTACAACGGCATCCTTAAGGTTGAATCAAACGTCAGTATATAGCTAAGGGTAACATATAATTATTTTTACATTTAAAAGCACTAGTGTTTTAGCATTTCCCCCAATTTACAGCGGTCCCATTGCCGAAAATGATATACATACATTCATTCAAATATATATACATACGTACACACACACACACACACACACACACACACACACACACACATACATATATATATATATATATATATATATATATATATATATATATATATATATATATATATATATATATATATATCCCCAAACCCTAGCACCTTTCTCTGATCGCCCTCACCTTACCCAAAGTACATTTCTAGCCTACCCTTCGTGTAAATGTTGATTAAGGCAGTGACCCTTTAGTTTCCATAAAAGCATTCCACTTCTTTCTGGTGACCTGTGTTTTCCTTGTCCGAAAAGCTTGATTAGCCCGTCTCAAATATAGTCCCTTCTCTTCCTCATGTGTTAATCATTATCTTAATTACTTCCGGGTAGATTCACACTATAAAAACAAAATCCCACTTCACTACTTTCTATTCCAATGATACAAAGTTACCTGTCCCCTCCCCGACGGTATAGCATTATCGATCCAGATCAAGTGTTATTTTTTTCTCTTTTTGTTTTCGTTGCAGTCTTCATCAAACAAGTGACCACTTTAAACGAGACGATTTAATCACTGCACACTGAGAAAATTACTTCTGCGTGTGTTTTCACCAAAAGGAAACCTTGAGCATTAACGGTTGATATAACGCTGCAATTTTCCATGTCTGTCACGTATATGCAACAAGGTATCGAGACAGACTGCCTGCGATTATCTACCTATATATTGAAATTGCAGCGACGCCTTTATTATGGAGCTCGATGACGTTGCTTATATTGCCCAATAATATATCTTAAGCTCATTCTTATCTGCTAAATGTCAAGTTTCTTGCCACCATTTTAAAAATATACCTTAAAACATATGATGAGCAAGGAAAGTGGTAGCAATGGGAACTTAAATGCCATCAAATACTAAAGTCCAGATTTCACAATTGTCTGGAAGTGTGTAGGGGTGGGGGTGCCCCCAGACTCTTTACAACACTCTGCAACCTCGGCGTTAAAAAACAGTGCTCCATGATAAAGCATTGGGCACCACGGTGCTGTACTTGCTCCACCTTTTAAGCCTATTAAAATTAACCGTGAATACAATCATGTAGTGTGATTTATTGATAGGAACATATTCAACATCCTCTGATAACAAAAATAATAATTAAGTTACTCCTCAACGGCATTTGTTTATAGTAGTATTCTCATTAATACCTTAGGTATTAGTTTACTGTAATACATTAAAAGTGTGCATAAATGAAGTTTTGATGGCTTCAATCGACTATATCGCCCGTACAAAGGGTTTGTACCAGTTTACGGTAAAGGCGGAGCAGCGGAACCATACTAAAAGCCTACTTTTGTACTTTCGTACTTCCGGTAAAGCGAACGGCATTTCCGCGTTAGGTGGGTGATGGTGTTGGCGTTGTTTGTTACTCATTTTCATTAAGGTAGGCCTGTGCTCACATATTAAAAATAACAGTAAGTTGGCATCAGGATCATTGTGGAACCGTTGGTTTTTGTGGGCTACAATCGACTATAGCACCCATATAATGGGTGGATACCAGTTTACTGTAAAGGCAGAGCAGTGGAACCATATTAAAAGCCTACTTTCTAACTTCCATTAAAGCGAACCGCAATTTTCGTGTGAGGCGGGACAGCAGTGTTGGCACTGATTATTAGACTTTTTTCATTGCGGTAGGGCTGTGCTTACATGTAAATAATTATATTCCGTTGGCATTACGATCATTGTGGCATTGTTGGTTTTATATTTGCGCCCTTTTTGTGGTTATCTGCTCCCAATGCTTGGCGTCATGTACATATTAACACAGTGACACTCAAAAAAAAAAAAAAAAAAAAAAAAACCTGCTCGCCGGCAATCATCCCAATACCCTGAAATATACATTAATATAATATTACTATTAGGAATATGATATGCCCCTATGTTGCCTGATGAAGCGGGATCTTTCAAATGGTATAGCATGTGTGTGTCTCTGTGTGTGTGTCTGTGCGTGTAGACAAAAGTCAATAGAGGAGAGGGCTCATTTTTTTTTCACGGAAAGAGAGTAAAATACGCCAGCCGCAGGTAAACATGGTCCGGGTGAAAATACCGCTGCAGCATGTGTTGATCATGTAAAAAGTTTATCAGTGACGGCGTTACAGTGCGTTTATCGACTATTGACTGCAGCAACAAACAAACTCTATCACTCTAATTTAATGAGTGGCGGTAACCATGGAAAATGTGCGAACCAGTACCCATGCAATTGTATTCACACACAGGCTTGACCGTTTTCATTAATTGGTAAGTGAGCTCGATATACACACTTGGTTGGGGCCTAGGGCACGACATTTTGTTAAAATTGACAAAAAATACCCAGAAGTGTAGCGAAGCTCTTACTGAAATACGATCATGTTGATCATTTGGCATGAATTGCAAAAAAATAAAAAAATAAAAAAAAAAAAAGTACGCCAGCATGTCGCATGTTGCCCAACATAACAAAAACAAAAAAACACAAAAAAAAAACAAACAAAAAAAACAAAAAAACACAACACAAAAACAAAAAAAACAAAAAAAAAAAAGGGGGGGGGGGGGAGACAGTCCCTGGTTGTGTCAAATCCCAAAACGGCTCCGAGTGCTAGGGCTTAAAATGGAAACTTTATCGAAGCCAGTACAGACTGCTTTACAACATTGCAAGAGGCAAATTTGAATGTGACGCCAACAAAAGAACAATTGTAGGCCATTTACCATGCCGTGATAGTAAAGTCGGACGCGTTTCTTGTGTTGCCGACGGGGAATGGGAAGTCTCTGGTCTTCCAGATACTTTCAGCCCTATTGAAATGTATGAACAAACCTAGAGCCCTATTAAAATGTATGAACAAACATCGGTCTCATCAAGGGCAGCAACAAGCTGCCCTTGATAAGACCGATGATAAGAATTGAAATATTGTGTTGAAACGCAGGCCTTTCCGGGGTTGACACATGAACGTCCCCGTACGGCCCCATTGCGAAATGATGACGTGCCTTGCTTTTGTTTGTGTACTGACGTTTACTCCGGTAAGCAAATGTCAAATTAATCCGATTAACAAGGTGAAACCGTTCTCTGCGCTGGGATACTGTTGACACTTTTCGCTGGGTGCAAACTTCTTCCCTCAAACTTGTTTTCCCCCATCGAGTTCATGAATGATGATTACAGCTGACAAACATCACAGCCGGGTCAGTTCGATTGGCGCACAGAGCTTAACAACCTTATCGCTTCGATCAACCTAATTACATATGTTGCGTAACAGAAACAATAATGCCACAATAAACGACAGACTCCAACGAGCGCCCGCCTCAGTAACATTAGCTAGTCTGGAAGGCTGCTTTGGAGGCAAATTTAGCCCATTTTTGTTATATAGTGATATAATCAAATTTTTTCTTTATGCATTTGTAAGATGTGCCCCAGCTGGCAATAATAGAAAGCTAACTGTATCATTCAAGTGTCCACTTAAATGTATATTCAAAGCTATAACAATATACGCAAAGGTAGTATTGGACCATTGCGCGGTGCATTAAAAAAATTCACAAAGTAAAAAACCGTCCATACCTTGACATGTCCATCACATGAACATCACAATACATAATGGCAAGACTTGACATCAGCCATTAAATATCAAAAGATGATGAGATATCATCTTGACAAATAATGATTTTCATGAATGTTATAACTGAACAACAGTTTTCAACAAAAGTAGCTAAACTTCACCGAAGCATCTGTGATAACAACCCTTTAGTCACCAAACCAGCAAAGTGGAAATACAGATGTTCATGGCAGACGTATCAACAACTTTCTGATATACTTACATATCAGTAAACGAATATGAAATGCAGTTTGAGGAAAACATGTCTCTCATGACTTGAGATAGGTACTAACAACAGTTAGTACATGTACTAGTTTAAAGTGATTTGATGTTAGCAATTTTCCCTTTATGTTGTACACCTCTTTGGAATATTTATATTTATTTCACTATGAGTGCAGCTTTCTGGTTAAACCTTCTCAACTCATGATAAATGTTTTACATTGACATTTAAATATATTGATGACCCATTCAGCTTTAATGATAAACAATTTTGAGAATATACTTCACAAATTCTACATGCCGATTTAGAATTCAAAGAAACTTCCGAGAATGACATAGTATGTAAATGTTAATTTGTTGACATATGTATTTAATTATCATATTTATGGCGAATTAAAGTTTATTTATATTTCAAAGGTGACGAATTTGATTAAACACAGTAAACTACCCTCACGTGGATAGTAATAAGCCACTTAGGACAGTTTCTGTGTGTACATGTTGCAGTTAATTTCCTTTGCTAGATATGCGTCGAGTTTGAAAGCTTCAGCTTTCATCATTTACTTTATTCCAAAGACTTCTGAAACAAGGATATCAGATACTGACATTAGAGTAATCGTTTAGGAAGGTCCTGGGTAGAAATGAAAGTGAATTGTATAGATATCAGATGGATTTGTAATTTTGTATAAATGATGTAGTGAACCTTACAATTGAAGCTGATATTTTACACAATGTACAACTGACACTCATCGGGACACTAACACTCTACCTTAGGATGAAATCTCCCAAACTGACATATGCCTTTTATCGAGACTTCAATCACTCAACAAACTTGAAAGCTACTTTTTCTTCTCATATGTTTTATATATAAGAGACTTAATATTATTTTCAAATTGGAATGATAATCTTTTTGTACAAAGGGAAGTACTCCCCAGATGAAATCTACTTAAAAAATGAATGTTTATCTGTACCATTCAATTGCTCCAAGAATATCAACGAATGAGATTAAGCCCCACACATGCTAATTATCTAAGCTGCTTAAAAACATGGTGTCGTATAAGAGTGGGGAGACTGATTCGGACATTTACAATGTTTATATGGAAGTTCGTGTCTTGCTTCACTATTTACTAATTGTGATTTGTATCTATTTTAAGAGTAGTTTAGGGGACATTCCCTATCCCTTTTACTCCATCTTGGAGCCCAAATAAGTAGGTAATTCTAAAATTAATATGCATATAAAATATGTTTTTTCCAGCATTTGCCAGTACCAAGACCACCATGCAGACCTTAACCATTAAATTTATATGATGCAGCCCTCTTTGACGAATCCGATTAGCCCATCTAATCTTAACGACTTAACCACAATCCCGACAGGAACCATAATAATAGCAGGTACCATAATGATAACAGTTCTAAATAAAAGTTTCAGATGGATGGTAATCAGAACGTACAAAAATGGACATATTGTTACCAATGCTGAGGATCATTTCCTGGTCAGTATCTGATTGTAGTCTAAAATTTCCAGTGCTAAAGATAGTTTTCTGATCACTGTCTGATTGCATCTTATTGATTTTGGTGCAAATAAGAAATTTTGATGGATAATCTCTCATTGTGGTACTTCTGTGATGAGTCATGCGAAGTTTTGTGGGCACTGTTCCTTTGTAGTCAACTGTTTTCAGTCCCAGACGCGATTTTTGAATGTTAGCTGGTAGTAGTTGAGTCAGACAGTTATCACTGCTAACTGGGTGCCTTGCTATATTTATGTTTTGGTGTTTATTTTGTGGTAGTCAGTGAGATATATAATGACCAACGTTGCCAAGAGTCTCAGGCTCAAACAAAAATATCACATTGTTATGCCTGATGCACGTGTAACTGAGCTGTCTTTTAGGCAATGTGCCTCAATCATATGGTAATTGACTGAGCCATCGCAAACATAACATGGGAGTGTATAACTAAACCTTTGTAGTGTATAGAACAGTGTATTCTGTCATGAGCAATTTTGTTTGGCTCACAGCTGCTGTGGGCAAAACCCGAGAAATTCACTTCATAAGACTTGAAGACATATGTCTCCCTAGTTCTAGTTATGGGTACATTTCACATGATTCATGCTTTCCTGAAGTGCATCAGATAATACCTAGGTCCAAATGTAGTTGGCATGACTTGGATACAAGCCAGTGTCATTGGTCCAGCCATTATCCAAATCTCTATTCTCAATGCAGTCACTATAATCGCTGTCTGCGAAGCATGCAATTTCTAGAAAAATCATTTAGCCATCCTCTTTACCAAGATTTCTTTGTAAAGAAAGGTGAAGAGCAGTACAAACCAGAATTTGCAACCCCCATGAACCTTGAGACAAGTATTCAAAAGTGGGACATCAGTGAAAGCCAGAAATACATGGCAAATTTTGAAACCGCATCAAATAATAAATTGCAGATCTTGACGTTATCATTGATGCTTATTCAGCTCAAATGAGAACTTTAAATTTTTGGTTCAATTCCTCAGAATGATGCATGTGGTTTATGATCTTTTGAGCGCTTAATGTGAAGGGATATGGCAGCTGCATCTTGATTCTCTGCAGCATGCTCTCCGTCTTGTTGCTGTGTTTGTTTGCACCAACTACTTGAGATGTTGTCATGCCTACCTAGACGATATGAGCGGCATGCCCAAACTAATCACCATTAGTGTCTGTAAAGTTTGCTAGTGGCCACCTTTCTATCAAAAACAAGCTAGGTCGTTTTGCTGCTATTGGTGGGGACCAAAAGCTTGAGCACAGCAGAAATATGTCATCTAAATACAATGATGGTATCATTGGGCATGCCAAACAAAGCAAACTGCGGCCCAATCGAACCTCATATACCACACAATGATGACAATACCCATGACTCCTGTAGCCATAATGAGTCTTCTCAAGCCATCAAAAACAAAGACTCATATCAAAGAAAAGAAGTTACGTCAGAAGACATCAGAAATGACGTATTGAATGCTTTCAGCAAAGGAAAAGAACCTGACATTTTGACTCCACAGATTTGTCAAAAGAAAAGAAAAATACAAGGTTTGATGGAAGCATTAAAAGGACAAATCTAAGAAGAATGTCCACTCTAAAATGCAAACAAAACAAAACTATCAAGAAGGTGGTCAGAGAGATGATCATTGCAGAGAAAAAGATTCCCGGTGTTTATGATCTCACCACTGAAGACCTGTTGAAATTTTATACATCACCTTCTACTCTCCTGTTCAGTGAAGATGAGATGTTGGGAGAACAGACAAGAGCCAGCCTACGAGAGAGCTGAAGACTCATCTCACAACTAACAACACTAATATTGCCCATGAAAAAAAAAAAAAATTTGCTATCAACGTTTTGTCCATGGTTAGAAAGCTTGGTGTGAATGCCCTCTCTGTATTCCATGATTACCTCCATGCTCTTAGTTCCTCTTTGGATGTTTACCACCATTCTGAGAGATGTGACTATGTCTTTGATATGTACTCTGAAGATACCTCTGTGAGGGATAGTGAGAGAATTAAGTGCATCAACTCTGTACCAATTGATCCCAGTTCCCTCAAACCAGAAGAAATGGAAAAGTCTCTGGCCCCCAAGCTGCTACTTGCGAAACTAATACATGGTTATCTTTGCAGCAGTGTGCCTACATTTTTAACTTACACCACTGACGCTACTGTAGCTGGTCAACTGGCAAGCGAAGATGAAATATGCCAGGGTCTCATGGTTCATGAGGGAACAAAGGATGCAATGGCTCACCTTTAGTCATCATTACAGGAAGCTGAATTCTGCCTACAAATACACATTTTAGACTCTCTTGAGACAGCCCATAAAGTACGCATTGTCATTTCTAATCAGAATGATGTTGTTGTTGCACTGCTGTATCATATTCCTATGTTTCTGAAGCATGGTCTTAAGGAGCTCTGGGTATGAAGTTGAGTGGGCAATACTTCTCAAAATATGCCAATTCACATCCTGTTTCGGCACCTGAGTCGTCAGCTCTGCACAGCCCAACAGGCTGTCATATTACTAGTGAAGTGGGCACCAAGAAAGGAGCTTTGAAGGAAGAACCAGAGACTTGTCTCAAGTCTTTTGGCAGGTCATCAACCATCTCTCAACACATGATTCACAAGGCTGAGCATTTTCTGGTGTCAGTAATCAACAAGCAAGTGATTTCTCAAGCTTCTCTGATGTGTGTGCAGATCACTTCCACCTTAGTTAATGTAGATCTGTCCATAATATACCACTGACCAGCCGAGGCATCCTGCCACATACCCATTGTGCTTTCTATAATACATACACTGCTTTGCATGCTTTGGAAGATTATTTTCATCTTGAAAATTTCTGGTAGCAGCAACATGTTGGAAAAATATTCATTGGTAGGTTGTATGCCCATATGAAAAATATGCGACATCTACATTCCCCTGTAATATGGCTGAAGTAAAATGTTTCAGATTCTGAAGGTGTGAGAAACTTTCAACCATGCCTGCAAGAATCCAGCCACGTCATAGACTAATACTTCATGGCGCATGATCTATCATGATCACTCAATATCGACTGTAACTCATTTAATCAAATCTAAATCAGAAAAATCAGGTATCATAATTTTGTACTGACACTAACGTCTTTCAAGTCAGGTATGTTGTGGTTTTCTAATGAAATGATGTTCAAAACATGAGGCATATTGATTTTCCACATTGGCAAGGAAGGGTTCTCTACAGAAGTGATTCTTCTGTAAATGACGCTTTCACTGCAAATATGTTAAATACAAGAAATCATTGAGACTTTGGCCGCATGTGGGATAGCTTGCCTTGTCAGTGATACCCATATATACATGATTTATGTAGAGTATCACTTTTTCATGAATTTAAAAATAATGTCAATTTTTGTGAATATTTGGTCGTCATCTCACACAAAGTGGATATCAAAGTCATAATTGTATTGCCATTTCATTCTCTCATGTCTAAAGTGAATATAAAGACCCAAAATTTACCTTCCTATGACAGCTAGTTGATGAAATACAACCATACAAACATGTCTTCACATTGACATCTTAGGGGTAGGGTTGAATTTCAACTACGATTGCTGCCATAAAAATTAAACTCAGCCGGGCATTTGCCAAAATAAAAAACGAGCATTATGTACAACACTTAATGAGAATATCTTTCTTGCAATATTTCTTGCTCTGTATGTAATGGTGTGTGTGTGGTCATCTGTAAAGTTTAGAGACATGTTCAAACCTAAAGCAGTTTCTTGCCAAAATAAAATACACTTGTCCTATTTTTGACATGTTGTAAGTTTATGGCAATGTCTTGAAAAACAAATAATGCTTTTAATTAAAAAAACTTCAATATAAGCATTTGAGCTTTTGGAAGCACAACCACAAATCTGACCTGATCTGGAAATGTTACCCAAACTGTCCTTGAAGGTGTTTGCTTCTAGAACTAGAAAGTATACATTAATTCCTGGGAAGAGAAATGCATGCTTCTCCCCAACACCAGGGCTCTCTCTCTCTCTCTCTCTCTCTCTCTCTCTCTCTCTCTCTCTCTCTCTCTCTCTCTCTCTCTCTCTCTCTCTCTCTCTCTCTCGCTCTCTCTCTCTCTCTCTCTCTCTCTCTCTCTCTCTCTCTCTCTCTCTCTCCATGTACATATATAAAGCGTCAAAGCTGAGAATACCATACTTGCTAGTAGTGTACCTTTTGGAGGACTATGGAAATTGGTTTCCTGAGTGAACATGGAAGTTATACGTGTGTTGTTCCTGGGGATCATCTCACTAAAATCATTCTATCATCTTTGAGTCAAGATCTTACAGTGATGATGCTGCTATAATTTGCAAAATTACCATGTCGTAGAAAAACTTACGTTGTTCTTGCACACTGGTGATACTGGCAAGGTCATAGGCATTGCCAAGTGAACGGCATTTATTGACAGCTTTGTGGAAGTCAAGGCGCTCCTTTGCTGTGAAACTGAATGCTTTGAAACATTTCTCACCTGAAACATGAAAAAAAATATATATTAAAAAACGGTAACACATCATACACATTGGTAATTGGAACTTTGCCTTTAGAGATTTGAGAGGCTGGTGAAGAGAACTATGTAGATACAGTACATGGAATTGCTGACCCCAGAGACAGAGAAGCATCAATCTGGTCAGCAGTTGTTTTGCGATGCATAGCGAAATAAAAAGCCACCCTTCAAGCAGTTTGTATTACAAATGTATACACTGCATCTTCAATGAGATATATTTACTCTAGGATGCGAAACCTGTGAGTCTGAATAAGGACTTTTGTTATTTTTTGCATTTTTTATTTATATTTATTTATTTATTTATTTATTTATTTATTTATTTATTTTTTGGTCAAAGTAGGTCAAGATTTTTTTTAAGTGAACTTTGATTAACCCTGGCACTCTCTCAGTATTTTGCTCTATATTTGTCACACAATATGATGGTTTAAGGACAGAAAAGACACTTTTGCATGGGTGATTTTGAGATTACGGTTTTTACAAGATGAATGTCCTATCTGTATGTTGGCGGAATTTCAAGCTTTTGTCTAAGGTAGAAATATGAGTAAAAAACCACAAACAAAAACAAAAAAAACAAAGAAAAACACCCCCCCCCCAAAAAAAAAAACACCAAAAGAAAAAAAAAAAAAAAAAAAAAGGCATGTGGTCATCAAAGCATCCGTGTCTCATTCTTTAGGTTTTTAGCCACTAAGCGGAGCAGTGCCACCCCTCAATCATACTTAACAGTCGGTCACGTGGCTACAGGTAGCAACAGCCCATGGCAAAAGGAGAGTCGTATCACGGCGGCACCGCGAAATTAGGTGGCATGCCGAACGTATGTTTGTGGGCAGGGAAAAGATACAAACATGTCATAGCCTGAATGATTTACTTTATAGTTATCTTCCTTGTTTTGCCTTCTAATATAGGAAGATTTTCCATGTTCAGGTGCAGCGAGAATAATCAAACGATATCCATTCAAAGGCCGTGCAATGATGGATTACCCCAGTGGTCCTGCACACCAAAGACAAGCGTGGAAAAAAAGTGGCACTTTAGTCAACAATACTCACGTGCATAATAATATCTTATCGAAACCCATGGACGAAGAATAATAAGTACAAATAAACACATCGAAATAAGTATAAGCGTGAACATAAGAGGAAAACACACAAAATACCGATACAAAAACTCAAGTTGGAAAGAGAAATGAGGCTCAACGAGGAAATTACTACAAAGTAATGACAAGCTAACTTAGTAAATTGCACAGGCAAACCTAACAAGGTAACAACATACAGTATACAAATATGAGTAAATACAATCAAACACTATCCCTAAAAACGGGATTAGGAGGAAGGGGGTTGAAGACCAAACCCGCCAAGCATCCACTGATCAGGAGAGGCCGTACACCGCCCCACCGAAGCAAGGCAACACAACTTTTGTTGCCAGGCTTCAGGTCACAGGGCCCGAAGGGCCGCCTCCATGACGTCACACTTTGATACCAGATTGTCGCAGTGACCGTTTGACACATTGCTGAATAGTTGTTTCCGTACTTCAGAGACTTTTATTCACGTGATTGGCCAATAATTGATTGACAACCTCACTAAATATTAAAAGGCAATGCTCAATACGTTTCGTATAAACATCTGCTCAACTTGAGCAAAAGGTGTTGTTAAAAAGGCAAGCGATCAACACCAAAGCCCTTTGACGCTCGTTTTCTCAGAAAGGATGATAGAACGAGAACCCCACCTACGAATGGTTATTCAAAGAAAACGGCTACGCGAAATTTAATCCGGTTGACGGCTTTTGATTCTGTAATGTCTGACCTGCAAACGTGATACAGCGATTTTTAAAATTTTGGTTCGTTCTTTTTCTATCAAATAAAGAGAATGAACATCCTAGAAATCAAAGGGAAAATTTAAACGTAAAACTTTGAGGCTGGATTACAAAAAATCTGAACAAAATATAAAAATCGCATTATCCTTTTGTTCCCAATATGTCAGGATTACGTTGCCAGTGTAATTGTGATTATATCACAAATAATTAATGACTCATATCGACATTTATCGGGTGGATGCTTTGCAGTTAACTGTCAAATGTTTATTCAACAATTAACACCACAGACACCCAAATACAGGTCCCACTTTGAATTCTTCGGAGCATTACACACGATTACACACATATATGATTTGTCATCCTAACGCAAATACAGTTTGAGCTAGGTTGATTAAAGTGGGATTTATTTTTGGTGTCTTAGCAGTTCTTAAGAGGCCTAACAGACGGCAGACTCTGAGGTTCCACATTGGAAATTAGTCATTCCAAACGTAAAGCTTTGTGTAATGTAAAATATAAATATAATCAATCCAGGTCGAGTCAGCCCAAAGAGGTTGACATTAAATGAACTTACAAACCCACTGCTAATGATGGTTTTCCAAATGACAAAGTTAAGTTAGTCTTTCAAAAACAACACAAGCTACAGGTTTGATAAAAAAAGCTTTCATTCACGCTACACAATGATTTTGTAAACGAGAGCCATTCTTCAAAATCTAAATCCAGCACCTGTACCCACCAAAACCATAGAATCCAGATGGACAGAAACCCTCGACAGGTGACGTCACGGGATGCGTTTTTGGTGTGAGAGTTCCGTTGAATTTCTTACAAATGAATACGTTCTTCTGTCCACAATTCTCATCTTGCCAAAAGCCTGTAAGAGCGATACACCAGCTACATTGGCGCAATACATATAACCAGACACCAAGAATGTTAATTAATATTAAATAAATAAATAAACAAACAAACAAACAAACAAACAAACAAATAAATAAATAAAAAAATAAATAAATGCAAGTTAAAGCAAACTGTTTTTTTTTTCAATCTCACATCTTCAATGTTTCACGAAAAAAAATGCAAGCAAGTTAAAGCAAACTGGTTTTTTTTTTCAATCTCACATCTTCAATGTTTCACGAAAAAACGTGCAATTTAGTTGCTACTCAGTGTCATGGCTACCAGTAAAACAAAACACTGATTCAGTGTATTAGTGCGGTCATAATAAAATAGGAAGTGGAAGCATCAATCAAGTGAGTACAATTTTAAGTACTAATGGGGCTGTGGATGGGAAACTTTACTTTCACATAATGAAAACTCCGACCACAAATTCAGAAACCCCGATCTGAGCAGAAAGGGGCCATGGCTTTCCTGAGGTTCTAAAATGCTGAACCGCAATAAACACCAACTATCACGCTATCAGCTGTTGCTGAGCATTTTGCATGGATAATTAAAGTGAAACAGCTTAAAACTACAACAACTTTACATATACCTAAAAGCACACGGTAAAGTAAATGTACCTGTTTTCCTGTCCATAGTTACACAGAGCTGCCCATAATTTTGGTCATTTGGTTGACCACGATTCCAATTATAAAATTCCGACGTTGTGTTGTCGGACCATCTATAAACCAACAAGAAACTCAAAATGAGATGGCAATCTAGTGATTACTTCATTCCAAATAATTTCTGTGATTGTCGTAACCTAAACTTGCATCGACAGAGGCATCTCAAACTTCATTTGTCATGTCTCTGTCACAGTGAGGCCATGTTTGCAAAAGAATAATATCCTAACCGCACACCATAATTTTGTTAAATACGTTTTCCCCATCTGGGTGGATGATAAATTGAAGTTTTTGTAGTGGAAATGAAACAAAACGAGCCTGTATGTTGAAGAGGATTTCAACACTATCTTTATATGAATAGCGGCAAAAGCCATGATTCTGCTGTTAAGATTAGTTGAATCTATTTGTCAAATCTTTTGAGTTCAATGTTGCAAATATGTTGTTATATATTTAGTAGCATTAGTAATGTAGGTGTTTGCTTGTGTCTGTGCACCATAGATCGACTATTTATCCTGCAAGAGCCTGTCCCGAAAAGCATAGGCATTCCTCAACATTGTCTATGTAAACATTCAGAAAATAGTATGAAGACTATACCAGCCCTGGAAATTAAAGATGAAAATTAAAATCATAATTTATAATACATAACATACGAAGCAAGTTGGTGAGAAAGAGAGAGGGAAATAGATGAAAGAAACCATCATACTCATAGCCGACAAATGACATGCGAAAAATAAATCATATGACCCACCACCTATGTATTTACCACACATACAGGATTGTGACACCGCATTCCTGTGTTGTAAGGATACCTATTTATTTCAGACATTCAATATGTTAAATTCCCTGCACTTATGTGTACATTCATTCAACAGACAATTTTACCCTCTAACTTAACGCGATTCGCCTTTTAATACCGTTTGACCCCAGCCCCAAATATATATATATATATATATATATATATATATATATATATATATATATATATATATATATATATATTTGTATTTGTGTATTTTTGTCCAAACCCACTTCCTAGTAGTCATTACCCTTTTCCGCAGTCCGAACTCTTTACCCTCCATAAGCTAACCTGTCCCTGTCTAACTTATATACATAGAAGTACTATTATCCATATTGCACACGTTCCTCTGTAAAAGTTTTGACATAGGCTGTATTAGCCCAAATGAATTAAAGGGTCTTCAGCGGGTAACTACAAAAAATGTTTCGGAGCCTTTTACCCGTATATGTCTCTCTGAGTAGCGGCTCCTTGTCTAAGCTAAATATTCAGCAAAGACAACCCACATAATAATGGATAAATATGAACGTGGCAATTAATGAATTAGCTAAACACGTGGAGTTTTGCTTATAAATGCAGAGCTTCATATGAAAGAAGAATACCTGTCAAACAAACCATAATTACCAAATTTGCATAGTACAGGTTCAGATAAGGACAATTTGACTTACCCCTGAACCAATATGTACCCTTTCTAGCTGGACAGCTTACCCTAGTTAAACCATCCGCCGATGTTCAATTGAAGTGGAAACAAGCTGCGGCATTATATTCTGTCCCAGTGATGGTAAAATAAACAGTTGGAGCTAGACCACCTGTATAAACCAAGGGAAATCCTAACAAGGACTGCAAAAATGTACATCCTGCACCAGAGATGTAAAACAAACTCCATGATCACACCTACTCCACAAACAATTAAGCTCTATTGCACTGCCAACCCTGGGTCAATGTGTCAACGTAATATGTCAGGTTTGTGGCATTTGAGAAAATACTGTCAATTTTGATTAAATTTTAATATTGGGTACATGTGCATTTAGGCATATCAGAAAAGAATGAAAGTCATGAGCATTTATGCCAAAAACATGCTATCAAAACAATTTTTCGTAACAGGATTTCAAGTACAATTAGGCAAACATGTAACTGTCGTCCGCCTCTTCTTGCTGCCTGTAGCCCCTGGGGGTTTACCTAACAGAAAACATGTAAGCCTAAAATGTCTGAAAGTGAATATCAAAACAGAACGATGCCAAAAAATAAAGTAAAGTAGCAAAACAGACAAATCTAAAAACTGTAAATTATTGTGGCCAAACTTTCTAATAATCTTTGGATATTAGCAGTAGAGTTATAGGGCAAGTAAGAAAAGAATGAAAGTCATTTGGATTTTTAAGTGCCGTAGGCCGCTTCTTGCTACCTGTAGTCCCTGTGGGTTTACCTAACAGAAAACAAACTAGCTTAAAATGTCTGAAAGGTGAACATTTAAACAGAATGATGTCAAAAGATAAAATTAAGTAGCAAAACAGGCAAGTCTAAAATCTAAAATTATTGAAGCCAAACTTTCTAACATCTCGGGATATTAACAGCAAAATTTGTAGAAATATTTGATCAAAAGTAGACCTTTGAATCCCCTTGACTCAACTTTATTATAAATAAACTTGGTTCCAGATGCAAAGTTCTGAAATTTAGATCTCAAAATCTGTGACAAAAATGTATTATATCCAATAGTATCCGAAATATAAGTGTCTGCGAAAGGATAATTAACTACTTCAAAGTTTAACTCATCTATTTTGTGATAGATTTTAATACTTAACCTGTCATTAGTGACTTGAATATCCAAGTCCAAAAACACATATCTAAAACCATCTGAATTGTTACCCTCCAAAGGGGTATCTTAACATAGCGTATCAAAACATTTAGATAATTTATTTCACAGTTTCCAGACATTGCATTACAGTATTTACGAAAATGATTCCTAATTGCAGTCAAACACAATGTTACTTCTTTTGATAATTGTTTTGCTGTACATTTTGCAAAATAAAATAAAATAAGCAGTATAGAAGGAAAAAAACATAGAAGTGCAGAGCCGGTCGAGCTTGACCTTTCATGCCTGGCATAGCTCCTTGGGGTGCTTTCTTAAGGCAGAAACCACTGTATTAAAGTTACCTGGGCGAGAGATATGGTTAGCGTCAGCGTCAACTTGTTTCTATTGCATTGTCTTGAATAAAGTACATAATGTGAAATGGCTCTCACTGAGTGACGTCAAAATGACATATAGATACAGCTTAACAAATAGGCTGTCTACATACCACAATACATTATTAGTCCGGATTTTTTTAACATATGATTGCTTCACTTACGGAAATTACTTGATTTTTTTAAAAAAACAAAAAAACGAACGTTTATTTAACAAAATCACATTTTCCTTATGTATACAAATTACATTGCTCAGTGGAAACATTAAGTTTCAAATATGAGAGAAAATATACAAAAGACGCTTGGCATTTTTTACACAATTGTTTATGAATACAGTATTTGGCATAAAAATACAATTATTGCATGCATGTTTACACTTTGGTGAATGGTAGCTAAAGCTATAATTTCAGCATATAACTGTAAAGGACTACTAGAAAACAAAGTTTCCATCACTGTCTGAAATTTGTACCTAGTTAACCAAATAGCACAGTCCCTGAAAATATATAAAATGGTGTCTTTTTTAAAACATGCATCACATCATAGTTTTGAGTTCACTAAATGCAACAAAATGCTGTATGAACCACTACATCTGTGCAAAAGTGAAAGCTGGAAGACGTGATTTTACTTTACACAGTAAATTTGAGCGACAAAGAAACTATTTAGACGAATACGTTTCATGTATATCAAACATGGGTATCCAGGTGTTCATGCAAGTAGGAGATTCAACCATTTGAAAAATAAAGCTCCTAACAAGTGATAAATATTACAAATTTCCAATGGCCATTCAACATAGACTTTTGGTGCTAATGGTCAATCAAAAAAACCCAACTGATTTACTACATAACAACTGCTCCCAGTGGCCAGCAATGGACAAAAGTTATTATACGTATTCGAGAACAATTAATCTGCTTTTTTCTGCTTTTTATTAAATTATATATATTATTATTATTATTATTATTATTATTATTATTATTATTATTATTATTATTATTATTATTATTATTATTATTATTTTTATTATTAAAAAATTCTCCATTTGTATCTGAAAGTATCCTGGAAACCAAACCTCAATTGAAATTGAAAAACCCACACCCTCGGAAAATTGTGTTCCTTCCAAAAAAAGGCTGCAGTTTTCTCTATGTTGCCCTGTCAAACAGGACAATCTTTATTATTTTTTTGTTTTTCAAAAACAAGTACCAATATTCTTCCTCATTCTTGGTCCGCCACCAAACCGTTGATATAATCCGCTAATTGACTAAACTTTGCAATAAACCTTTAGACTTTAGACTTCAATATTTGATTTTGATCTATTATGTGTAAAATGCGTCGATAGCTAACAAAAATAAAAATGGGCAACGGACCAGCATTATATCTTTTGTCATGGGATAAGTGACAACATTTTGATGTGTAGGCATTATAAATACCTGAATTATGAACTTCATAATAAACAATTTTGATCCATTTAAGAAACAATTCGCGAACTTTCAATAATAACAATACTGTATATATCTATCAGTCTTTTCCATGGTATGAAATGCTTTTCCAAAATCAACTACAAGTAAAATTCCACAAAAAATTTTGATTAATATAACATTGTAGTATATCTGAAATAAATCTTAATATTTTCTCCAGGAACACGTCCTATCACAAGATATCAAGTATGATCTTCAGTAATCAAGATTTCCAGTAACCTTTGTAATCTCATGACAAAAACGTTCGCAAGAATATTCAATTCATTGTTTTACAATGACAGGGGTTCCCAGCTTTTTCAATAATATAAAAGGCTATTTATTGTGACCAATGATTATATGCCTACGCATTCGCCTACTGATAGTCTCTTAAACTGAAATGATCTTTAAAAAATAATAAAGAAATGTCAGTCCAAAAAACGCCACCAAAATACAGGCTCCAGCAGTGAACCCATCGATACCCAGAGTTTTTTCAGTTTTTGAATAATTAAAAGGCATGACCACATTCACCTACTATGACAAAATTTTCAGAACTTGCTTTCTGTTCTTCAGACAATTTTGGTAAATTGAAGTTTTCTAAAAACCGTTTAATTTTTAACCAGTGCTTTATATATTTTTGTAAGTTCGTAAAAATCAAGAAATAACAGTCGTGTCACATATTAAACAACATTACTGAGAATGGAGACATCAAGCTGCATTTCCATTAAACCGGAATGTGGCGTGGACGGAGGATAAAATCACAAAAAACACGCAAATTTATGAAAATAAGGGCCAAATTTTTAAGGATTAATATTCAGTGGTACCCGGAAATGTCCCTGAGCAATTTCATTGCGACTGGTCATGGGGAATCAGAAAAAGAACTTTCTAAGGCTTTCATCAGAATGAAAAACCAACATCTTCAATTAGGCACGCAGAACATTAATCAATTGATTGATTGGTAAATAAGGTGCAACATGTTGTGTAAACTAGGTATCCAGACGCCTAAGGTAATACCACTGCAACGTATTAGCGGTTTTGGAAAAGTTGCCAATGTTAATTTTGACAGACAGTGACCCCAGACAATGATACATAAAGGTAGAGGACGCTAAACGAACCAATACCTACTCTATAGGCTCAGCTAACTGGCGGATAATCAGGTAAAAACCGCTACAATAATTCATAAAAAGCATGGAAAAACATTTGTCCATAATAACAGTGTAAGATAGCCATACATTTTGTTGTATAATTCCAAGGCAATTGTCAATGAGAATTAAAACACATTTTTATGATTGTCTAAGTATGGAATAATGCAAAAGGGAGCACATTATTTGCAGTGAACAATCACGAGGCCCGCAGGCTTTATCAGGGCTTTAGATCGAATAGTACTGGGGCTGTCTCGACCACTGCAAAATAAAAAAGGCAGTTTTTTTATATTTTGCTTAAACCATTTTAGACAATATAGTTGATTTGGAGGTTTCAAAATATCATAAGCCCTGTAATGACTTGCGTTCTGTCTGATGTTCTCGAAATGTGCAACAGTGAATAATGATAACCCTGGATGGCACATGCTCCGATATACCTATGTCCAAATCCTAAATGTGCATTCAGGTGCATCATGCAACACGTTATAAACAAATTGCCGGTCCGCTACGACCGTCATAAATAATAGGCTAGTACTGGTGCACCTTGTAATGTGAAGATTTGTATAATGACATTATTCGAGTGGTCTATGAATTACCCACTTGAGATATTTATATATATATATATATATATATATATATATATATATATATATATATATGTATATATGTACGTCTCTGCATAAAGCAATATAACTATATACAGGCCCAATTACTCTTGTTTCTTCCTGGCGTCTTGCATTTTGAACTTGCTTTGCGAACCTTTTTGCAAGCTTCCATTGGTTTAATGTTAATAACAAATTTGTACTGAGATATATTATTTCAAACTTAAAGAAATATAGGTCTTTGCCTTTGCAGTCTGGTACACCTCCTGGTTTTTACACAATGTGTTTCTCGGGTTGTGCAGGTACCTCTAGATGTAAGGGAAGTTATTTGGGACCATCAGAATATCAAGTGAAGGTTGTTTTTTTTCAAGATGGGGGCTTAATTATTATAAATATTATTATTTTAATTATTATATCATTAATTATCAATTTAATTATAATACATGTATGTACATCATTTATGCTTGTTTATCCACTGAATACTTTAACTTCAATGGTGTATACTTGTGTTTAATAAATTATTCCACAGGAAATGTATAGACGCACCATGAAAAAACTTTTTTACTGGTGGCCCCATTGTTAAGGGGTAGATCATCATCATCATCATCATCATCATCATCATCATCATCATCATCATCATCATCATCATCATCATCATCATCATCATCATCATCATCATCATCATCATCATCATCACGGGCCACAAACAAGGACATCCAGTTAGGTCACAACGTACAGCAAAACACTGGGAGAAAAGGACGGGCAGTTGGGCGTGTTTGCGACAGATATGGAGCAACAGTAGATTGAAGACATTGTGCATTGAGTAAACTTTTTGTCTTGCACCACAAACGAAGCCACACACAATGAGAGAAGACGTATTAGGATGGTTTTGCTGAAAATTTGGGGAGCCAAGTTTTCTGGCCAAATTTTTTAAGGGCAAGTCAGTCAGAGTGTTCCAATCTTACATACCTCGTATCTTATATATATCATTTGTCATGCATACATGTATGTTATTGCGCTCGTTGGAGCAACCCTGTGTCTCCAAGCGCCTGTGACCGAAACCGTAGCACTTCACGCCAACGGATAACAGGCCCCCACACAAAGTATGAAGGCCCTCCCATTACCAATAGATCGGATTACCTGTATTGTTCTCTGTCGAGGAAATTCAGGCCAATCCAGGCTTCGTTAAAACCGGTCACCCTATGAAGCTGGTGAAGAAATATAAAATAAAAAAAGCATCTTTGAATATCAAGAAGAGTCTATGATCACATTTCACTCCCCCTAAGTAGCCTCCACCAAAACCCCTAAGGACAGGTTGTTTCTGTTGACGGTGTGAATATAAAAGAAGCATGTACTACGAGTAGTCAGGACTTTTCGTGGGGTTTGAGCAGCATCCCCAGGTTACAATGGATTCTGGGTTGTAACAGTAGGTACACTTCTTCCTCCTCAGGGGAAAAAATTGGTACTTTCATATCCTGATAAACTGCAGCATCTAGTTATGGAGCATTTTCTACATATTTTGGCAATATATTAGATATCATGTTCCCAACCTATGATCTGATGAATGTTTATAACTTTCGTTTGCTCATATGTTCTGCTTGATATAACATCGTATTTCCGTTTTTCGTGTTTTTTTTAAACTTTTTTTTTTAAATAATACATGTTAGCACATGAATTATAATGTCTACATTTAACAATTTGATTCAACAGATAAAAAAATAGTTACAAGCTATGTGTATCTTTGGGGCCGGGTTTCTTTTGTTCTTATGATGAGACGTACCAAATTTGATACAAAGTTGTGTGTCTGTCTGTCGTGTATACTCGCAAGGTCTCCGCCATCCTTCATACAGTCAGCCCGTGCTCCGTACCAGGTGTTCTTCTTGCGCCACGGCCCCGCAGTGTAGCAGTAGTCGTCATAAAAGTACCATGTCCTATCCAGTCCACAGTGCAGGTCTACCAGGTGAAAATGTTATGAAAATCGCGTGCAAATGATTCTTTGGGGTCATTTCAGTGTCCCAAAATTCAGTTTATCAATTTTTGCATGCGATAAAAAATGCATCTCACTCTAAGACAAAATTTTGGACACCGTTTCCTTTCTTGTTGTTGTTGTTGTTGTTGTTGTTGTTGTTGTTGTTGTTGTTGTTGTTTTTGTTGTTGTTGTTGTTGTTGTTGTTGTTCTTCTTCTTCTTCTTCTTCTTCTTCTTCTTCTTCTTCTTCTTCTTCTTCTTCTTCTTCATCTTCTTCTTCTCCTTCTTCTTCTTCCTCCTCCTCCTCCTCCTCCTCCTCCTCCTCCTCCTCCTCCTCCTCCCTTTTTGATATCGTATAAAACTATATGGCATAATAATGCATTATTTGTAATGCTCTTTTTACATTGTGGTACGTGACTTGCATCAAATAGATTTAATTGATCTTCGGGAATCTTGGAAGCACAAAGTTTCCTTAACGGTTCTCTGGATCAAGAGAATCACTTAACTTGCATGTTTACTACCTTGCTGGTGAAAAAGGTATTTGTAACGTTACAAGTTATTTCACGTGAACATTTGTTAATGTACTCAAGGGGACACTGTCATCTGCTTTAAAAATGAGTTATGCTAATATTATGTTATTGTTATTACCCGAATTTCCATAATCGATTTGTGAATGTTCAAGTGCCGAGTCCAACAGTATAGGCTATGGAAAACCGAACATATGATGAAATTACACACTTGAATTATACTTTTCTCAGCAGCAAGGGCGCATTTTAATCTTCATCTCAATCAACAGCTTAACATATGGGTTTATCCAATAATATTGTTCTAGGCTATGCTGTGTGAATTTGCGTAATCTACATTCGAATAGCTTATATATATATATATATATATATATATATATATATATATATATATATATATATACCACGTGTGACAAAATGAACGAACGAGATTTTCTCTTTGAATGAAATAATGCTAGGAATCTACAGGGTTCCAAAATGTTTATCGAACGTTACAAAACATTCTGATATCCATTTTTTCTTAATGTTTAATTTACTTGTTCACTTATATTTTTAATACTTTTAATCACAAATATACGGATCCAGTTCCCGTTTTATGTGGAAGAAATAAAAACCATCCCTCGTCATAAATTGGTTAAATCATACATACTTGGCTTCAAGGTAGATGGCGGATTTGTTGGCGTCACAATTGAACCACCTGGTCAAAAATGTAATGCAATAGACAGTGCGTTTGAATGTTTGCAGTTCCACTTTGTTCACCATGAACTGTTGTATTACCATGCAAGATCGTTGAATGAAAACATTCTGATTCAGTGGTTTGGAAACTTCGGTAACGTTTTGTTTGTTTGCCTACTTAAAAGACGTGTTATATTAGTTTAACATAAAGCATCATCTTTGAATATCAAAATGCATTTGATGTACCTCTCAGTTTCCAATTTCCCCTCAGGTTAAAGTACCATCCATAATAGTTCTTACATATAAAGCTAAATATATTACTGTCGGGAATTGAAAAAGCTTAACATGTTCCAATGTAGGAATACTGCAAGGTTTAATATTTACATTCAATCTAACTTTTAACACTGCAAGTATAGGAGAGAGCCTGGTGTGTTATGAGACCATAACACAGTAACCTTGTGTGTTATGGGACCATATCACAAGTGTCCCGCCCACATTCCAATAAGCCACGACCACCTGGGTTTCCGGAACTTGACACTTGAACATGCTCGGTAAATCAGTTTCTGGACGTTTCTCTTAATTTCATGCATTACATTTCTAAATTTCGTGTAATTGAGCAGAAAAATTAAGAGGGAAATGTAAATATAAGCAATGAGGGTCGCTTTTGTGTGTGTTATGGCATAATGACGCGGGTGGTTGAAGCTGGCATCGGGCGAGGCGCACTGGCGTGCGCCACGCCCACGATGTCAGCTTCAATCACGCGCGTCATTTTTCCATAACACACACACAATAGACCCTCATTTCTTAAGTAGAAAATGATAAACACTTCAGGGATCCCGAAACGTATTATAACTGTAAGACATGATGTTCTTTTTAGACACATTGTTAAACAAAAAGATCTCACAGTGCCTTAAATAATTGCTCCTCGGTATAAATTAGGTTAGCCTTTTTGGAATGAAATATGTTAAAGCGCGATAATGGTGACGTATTTAATTCGTATAAAGATTGTATGCACGCACAGGATTATAGAGCACAGTTTAATGTCTTTACGGGGCGAGTAATGTTCAAAATATATATCAGACTGATCATTTTCTTCCCATGTTTGCGTTTAGGACCATCTTTTGCGTTCAGGGCCATCTGTACCCGTGCCTTGTTGAACTTCTGGTCATTGTGAAAAAATTACCACTGGCAACCGTTAAAGCAAAGAGTCGCAAATATATTTAACTATGGTTGAAAAAAGGCATGCTTGAAAGGATGACTGGATATATATATATATATATATATATATATATATATATATATATATATATATACAGAAAAGTAGAGAGCCCACCTTTTTTTATTTTACAGACCCAGTTCTGCCTGAAGGAACACTGGGAGTGCTTCCATTTATAAGGATACCTTGTTTCAATCTCAACACAGTCCTCCATGCCATTGTGGTTGTCAGGCTGACCATTCTTCCAGTAGAAAAATCCTGTTCCTGACCCGTCGGTCCATTTGTACTCTGCAACAGATAGAAGGAAAGCATTTGCTTTGTTACATCAATATGATCTTCAGCTTAACGTAGGTATACTTCAATCTCTTCTATGTTGAAAAAAAAAACGACTTTATGAGTATAAACATATTGCATTCGCCCTGCGTCATCCTTCATTCTATCTTATTGTATATCTTTTGATCTTTACTATTATATTTTATTCTCGAGAAATTGATAAAAAAGGTTAAAAAAGACCACCATTGTTTGAGTGCACATTAATCATGTATATAACATGTACAAGCTATTCATTTTTATCCGCATTCTT
>CAXHWN010000333.1:100000-127500 GCA_964020975.1 Hermodice carunculata
CATTCATGGCTGTAACACGGGAAATTCTATGTGCCCACATAGAGACATTACCAGGACTGAGTACAACAGCCAGAGCTACAAAATATCAGGGACAAGACTATGGAATGAATTATCAAAAAAAATAATAAATAATAAACACAAAAAATAATAATAATGAATAAAACAGAAGCCCAGGCTAAATTCATTTAAAATATCGATCAGGAACTACTTTTTATTAAAAGACCAATTTCAAGCTCATTGATTTTCTAACAACAAAACAAACGACTTTTATTACAAGACTGTGCGTCATTTTAATTTAACTATTCTATTTTAAAGTGTCTATTTATTATTTTAAATATTTATTGATTGAATGTCTGTGTTTGGTAGTCTCGGCCTACACAAAATAGTTTTGATATGACTAAATGTTGTTACCGAGTATAAATAAGGATTTTACTACATACTTACTTACTTACTATTGGGGCCTATTTCGCCAAGGACTCTTCTACTGGGTCCAGTAGATCTTAGCCTCATTATCCCGCACGAAATGTACGAGAAATCATAGGGGGCGCAGCAAGTCCTTGGGAACCTTGTCACATGCGAGGATGGACCCAAACTGACACGAAATTCTGACGCTCGGAGGAATCGGACTACACGCGCTGGAAAGGGGCTTCCGGGAAGGAAAAATATGTACCTTCGGTGGGGATTGAATACGTGATCGCAGTGATGAAAGGCCAGCGTTCTTTGACGTGACCACTGAACTTCTCAAGATAAATATGTTGCTCATCCCCTCAAGTGAACGATTATTGGCTTGGGTGAAAGTATATAACACTTGACACAGCAAATAACCCTGTCGGTGAGCAAAAAGTTAAACTCTGCGAATTCCCAGATAAAGAACTGTAAGTGCTTATACGCTGCCGCTGCTTGGCCAGTTAGTTCTGCACATTTTGGTCAAGACAGAATATACAAAACCTGTTTAGGAAGCGTACATGTGAGATGAGTGTATAAGGAGCGCGATGTTTAAGAGAAATCTACCTCTCAGAAAATAAACGATTAAATCAAAGTTCTCACTTTAAGTTTAAGAACGGTTCAAAGAATACGAAAGGTTACTGGTGTATGTTGCGTTGCTTGAACAAAAGAAATTCCCACCGGTACTTTGTTAGAATCTTTAAACCAAATAACAATGGACGTGGTATCGGAGATGCATGGGGTGTTCAGAAGGCGCTAAAAGGGTGCTGGCGAGGTATCAGCGGCTCTCAACATGTTTCACCAGCAGATGTACTTGGTTAAGTAGTATACATGCTATATAGTAGTTCAGATACCCTGGACACTTTTGCACAGGTTCTGATCGATCAACAAATAATCGGATAGTGTATTACCAAACTTACTAAAAACGAGAAAATCATGTGGATCAGGTTACATTTAGAACGAATTTTTGAGCCTCGGCAGGCTGTATATTACGAACTTTCTTTTTTAAAGTCGCCATTATGCAAACTCTGTAAAACTAACAAGGATGATGCGTCTAGGGAAATAATGCAGCCTATTTTTTTTTTAAATGGTAAACCTGAATCGCTAGATAACTATAAAAGTGTCAGTAGCACTTCCATTTTCAGGAAGGTTTCACTGTGGTCAATGAAAAACAGCTAATGGTATATATGCAAGATAAAAGATATATATGGTGAGTTATAAAGAGCTTACAGAAAAGTAAGGCATTTAGGCGTTTGCAGCCTTTACACGGACACAGGTAAAAATAGTGGCTAGCATCCATAGATCTTTGAAAGGCTTTTGATACTGTTAAAAGATATTGCCTCTTGTGTAAACTGTAAGACACAGGGATTGAAGGTAAAGTATGACATTTATTGAGAGCAATATATAAACGAGCCACAAGCAAAAATATATTTGATAATTTCGAATCTGATAGGTTTAATGTACTAAATGGTAGTATAAGCATGGATGTATATCATCTGCTCCGCTTTTATTCTGTAGCCACGGACAGATCAATATTACAGACGGTGTGAAAACGAGCTTGCCGTGATTTAACACTTTGTTTGCAGTGATAAAATAAATATCTGATACATCACACTGACTCTTTTTTTTGGGGGGGGGTTACCCTCCCCCCCCCCCCCCCACACACACACCCACACACACTGAATTACCACCTCAAAAAAGGCCTGGATTTTTATTTCACCACCAGCCAGTATTAAAATACAAGTTTATGATGGTTTATTTCATTTACTGAAGTAATTACAGCAAGTGTTCACAATATATCTTTCACGGCAATGCAATGTTTACTTTTGTTTCCCCGTTCCTATGATAGTTACCATGGTTGATAACACATGGCCTGGTAATTGACGTACGTAGGCCTATGTTCTCATTATCAGTACTTGCCGCCAATACTGCGACAACGAAATGTAGCGAAATGACAAACCTTATACCATTACTCCACGATTAATATCCCAATGATCCTCACAAATGCAACAAGCCGATGCAAGTGCATTCATAGACACCCTTGGTAAATACCCCCCACCCCCCACCCCCCTAACTGCAACGGCTGACCCAGTGTCAACACAGTACTAGTAGTAGCGCATGTCAAGGCGTACCCATGCCAGCAGCCATGCATCCAATTCCTCCGGCTCCACACGCAAAATGAACTTTGCTAAATACTGTCAAAACTGTTTGCATGAGCCTTGCACCTAAGAAACGTTTGTCCCGTAAAAACAATCCAAATAGAACACGAATTATTTCGAAAATCGCCCAACGCATGGCGAATCTGCCTGCTTGTCATCGCCGCTCACTTTCAACCGCGATGTTTTGATTTGTCACATGGCCTCATTCAGCAAATCACATTTGTTGGACCTCGTTCGTCTGGCGGGGCCTGACAAGGGCCCCGCATTTCAAAAAGCTTAGTAGGCCTACAGCGGCAGGTTAGCCACATGTAGGCCTAATGCATAATCATGGTACAGTTTGTTCTCTGTTTTTATGTTCAACATTTGTACCACAGGCCTATTTGAAAGGTTGTAACTTAGATCATTACAATTTTCACCCCCACCCCCGCACCCGCACCCCCCCCCTTGGGTGGGTGGGGGGGGAGCATCTCCAAAACGGCAAATTCTGCAATGGAGGGAGTACGCAAGGAAACGGGAACGGCATAAACAACAGCGACGGTAACGGGTGGAAAAAAGGCCTGTTATTTTCCTTTTTGGTGTTAAATTTGGGGGATTTTCAATTTTAAGGTAGCGGCGGGGATTGAGCTATAACGGCAAAATCGTGACCCGACAGAAAATGAGTTTTTTCCATTTCCGTAAAGTTTGGCACTTTAACTTTCTTGTCACCAAACATGAATACTAAAAAAGCAAAATTCATGTGATAAAAAAGGGAAAAAACATGACCATGTTTTAGCCGGCTGCAGCATGAGCATGTCTGTTTACAAATGTATGCTAATTAGTCCGCCAAAGTTTGGATAGCAGTCGGCTGCTTTCCACAATCCAGGACCGTAGCAACGACAAGCGACCAACTGTGACATTTTGAGGTGCGCTCCTACCAATTCTTGTATAAACTGCTTGACAAGATTAGGACAGATTGATGGGTTTGTTGTGGTGACCAAATGGCCATGTACATAATTAAATCGATGGGCTCATGTTTTCCTTCTCAGTGTGATAAAAAAAAATCAAAAAGTAAGGGACGATAAAAGGTGACGATTGTCAAAACGGCACCTGGCGATGGACGTGAGCCTCAGTGTGTTTTCAATGAAGGCGATTTCAACCTATGCGTAAATCGTTACTAAGAATCATGGCATTGTATACATCATAAAGGCTTACAACCCTTTCTAAAGTCTTGCCCTATCCAAGACCAATTTGCTTTTAATGTTTACTGGCAAAAAATACGCATGACGATCGAGGAATCCTAACACTGGACCACTTGGCTATAAATATGCCACAAACTATAAAAGCGGGGATTCGATTCAGCGTAAATAATTATATCTGCCTTCAATAATTATATGTCCCTTTACCTGAATGTGAAACAGTGAATAGCATTAAATGTTAACCTTGAAGTAAATTTATATGAAGCACACGCCTCCACTAAAACTGGTATCGTCTGTAGCGCTGTCCCATTTTGTGGAACTGGAAGACTGGCACATTGCACATGCACGGACTTGCCCACTTCATACGGGCGTGTTTCGAAGTACACTGAGCGAGGGGACAGAAAAAAAAGCTTTAAAAATTTGACCATCAGGGGGATAAAATAATCAGATTACTGTTAAATGACTGCGAAAAGCGACTCTGCACTCTGCTTTTAGCTGGTTGATCGGTCACATAAAAGTATTTTGTCTCACTGTGAGCGGCATGTTCCGATACCACTCGCCCGCACCCACCCATCAGGAAGTTTGGGTTTTGTGTCTGGATCAGTTTATTGCAGTTCAAGGGTGAGCCAACTATCTTTCAGTGGGCTAGTTATCGCCACAAAATAAAAAATATGTTACATGAGTGGCAAGGTTTCGAATGGCAATACGCGAGAAAAACGTGGCAAAGTGAATGGCATTCTTTATCACAAGGAAGGCGCTAATATGTGGAGGAACCAATGAAATAGGCTTGGCGTATTCTGTTGTGCTCCCGGCAAGAACAAAAACAACAAAACAAAACAAAAACAAACAAACAAACAAACAAAAAAAAAAAAAGCGCACAAGCCAAGGCCCTCAATTTTGTGGGAATTGGAAACTTTCTTTACTGCCAGACAGACTCGCTCTGCGTAATTGTTAAATTGCGCTTGAAGTGCATGTCGCCAGGCAAGCAAACACAGTCCGTCTTAGCAGGCAAGAAAGTTTTACCCTTGCGCACGAAGGGTAGCGTCATCACCTTACATCTGAGCGTGGTCTGGTGCATTATAACTAATATTGATCTATGTAACCGTCAGGGTCTGATCAAAGACTACTTCAGCAAATCGATGGATTAGATTTTTCAATCTAGCAATACAGTTTCATCACCAATACAACGTTGAAACTAATTGATTCTCAACACATATGAAACTTTCGTTTTTTTTTTTTTTTTTTTTTTTTTTTTTGGTTTTGTTTCTTCTTTGAAGTATAATTTATCCTGGGAGTGTTTGTTTATCAGTAACAAGTCTATTGTCTTAAATGTTACGTCACGATCATGACCGCCTATCTAGCATTTATAAGCTACATTGAAGTCGGTGACTGTGCTGAAGTCCGATTTACCCTCGGACTCAGTACTATCCATATTCCTGGTCGTCAACACTTTTTTTCACATTGTCATCCATCTGCTTCCTTTTCTTCCGTGATCGTGGCATGTCGATTTTTCCAACTTTCTTTTCGGTAAGGTCGCAAGTAGTCCAAGACACTGAATGGGGAATGTCCCATCCATGCCGTTAATAAAGCCATGTTGTTCTTTGATCCAAGGTGATGAGAAGTGAGTGAGCAACTCCTGCCTACCGGGCTCCTTCTGAGTAGAGCAAGCTGTGAAACTGCAACCCGTTTGTTCAAGCGGCGCCATATGCAAACAATGTTTCTAGGGTCAAGGTGATGGCACCTTCGGGTCACGTGGCTAATCCGCTTTCGAATCCCCCTTTGAAGCTGCCCCATTCACGTGGAAACCCGAGTGACAAGCTTTCAAGTGTGGCTGCATTTGATGTCATTCGGGTAAAAAACTGCTTTTTTAAGCCAATAAACATCATTGTATGTTGGAAACTACACATCAAAGATGTTGATTGACATTTCTTCGAAGTACTGAGACCAAAACGGGCCGAATTTGGAAAGCTGTATTGTCATTATGGCCAACAATGTGCGAAAAAAGGGCCTCAAATCTTTCAACGGCGATTTCTCGGAATGAAATTTTCTGCTTATAAATCAATTTTGTGGACAGCGTCAATAAAAAGCTAATTGATCGATCTGCTTCAAATAATCGTCTTTTGAAAGATAAATATAGTATCTGGGAACCGTTTTTTTTGTTTTTCCGTCAGATGTCCCCTTCCGAGACTTTTGTAGCCCACAAAGTGAAATAACTGCTGAAGTTTAAAATGATGATCAAAGAATTCGATAATTCTGTTATTATGTATTTTATTTGTAAACAAAAAATACGGTTCCTGCATATTGGTCTATACTTTAATTTTACATAGGTAATACACTTTTGCATCGATTATTTTTAAAGAAATGCTGACAAAATGTCAAATCTGATACCCTCTTGTAAACGGGCGTATAAAACCCTTGAAAATTATCGTATCGATATAATTCTTCTTTCTAACAAATCTAGATGTCTGAACAATTAATAAAATATATGGTTTTGTGGGTGAAATGTGAAACATAGTTCATCTATGCAACGTCAAAGTCGCGGGACCGCTGCGCGAGGCTCAATCCCCGCCGCTACCTTAAACCATATTTATAGGAATTAAGTGTGGTGTGGCATTGATTGTCGCCCACATCACGAGGGTGGCGGTAAGATCGAATTCAAATCGCTCCTCTATGCGCTGGCAATCTAACGTCGATCTCACCGCCTACCTCGTGACATATTGGTAACAATCAATGCCACGCCACACTTAATTCCTCAAACAATGTTAACGGAAAACATGTGGGCATGCAGTATAAAGACATGTTGATATCAGCTCTCGATCGTTCATGATGAAGACGCCGCATTGACTGGAGAAAAGCAAATTCAGCTAAAACGAATGCTACAGTAGCTAACTCATTTTCATTCATGTGTGAACGCATCGCGGTTCACACCGGGCCGTTAGTGTCCCTGTGTTACGAAGAAGTTTCTATAATAGAAAGTAAATTCCCGCCCATAATTTATTCTTAACTATAATAACTACTAACGACTACTTGATTGATTGCTTATGTCTTTCTGACATTCAATGATGGAACGAACTTTAAAAATACGACCATATTGATCGCGCAACTAATTTATATCCTGCCCAAGTAAGTACACATAAAACAGTCCAAAAGTACTTTCATTATCATTACTGTTAGATGATCTACAGCACAAAATGAAAGTCAGTGCCCATGACAAACTGCTTATAAAGACAATTGTCCTGACTTTTAAATTTAATGCATTGGACAGTTTTTCTTTCTTTCTTTCTTTCTTTCTTTCTTTCTTTCTTTCTTTCTTTCTTTCTTTCTTTCTTTCTTTCTTTCTTTCTTTCTTTCTTTCTTTCTTTCTTTCTTTCTTTCTTTCTTTCTTTCCTTCCTTCTTTCTTTTTCAGTCTTACTTCGGGACCAAGTAGATGAAACTTTTGTTTACCTTCCTATCCAAATTCCCATGGATGATGCCACCGATGAGTTGTGAATGCTTGCGAGATCAGCTCCCTGACTGAGGCAATGTTTCAAGGCGTCCTCCCAAGTTTTCTTCTGGCGGGACAATCTGAATTTGTTAATCTGAACAAATAAATTTGCAAAAAATGTAAACAAGAGCAAATGCTGTTTTTGTTTGAAAAAACAAAAAATGAGAACTATTCTATGAATTACGCAGACCATGTTCAAAATAACAAACAAATACATGTTTGTGTAAGATCAGAATACTAGAATAAAGATCTCGTGGCGTTTACCATCTTGGTCAGATATATCATGTGTTACCAAGAGATGGAGCAACCAGCACCAATGTTTTCATATAACCTCCATATGGGGTTGAAGAGTTTGAAGAGTTTATTTGGCAATCCATATTCAGAATAAAATTCTGTTAAGGCATAGATTGATGGCATCATTATGGCATATTTCACGATTTCAAATTGTCAAATACCCGTTGACGAAAAAAATCAAAGTGTAATAACTCCTCTTTATTGGAATAATGTGGACCTCATCTGGTAAACATACCGACGCTTCTCTTTCCAATTAGTGGGTCAGATTCTCAAATGATGAAAATAATAATGGTAATGATGGTGATGATGATAATGGTGCTGCTGCTGCTGCTGCTGCTGCTGCTGCTGCTGCTGCTGCTGCTGATGATGATGATGATGATGAAGATGATGATACTTTTGACAGTGGTTACAAAGTCCTTACTTATTTTCAGGGCAGGTGCAATGAAACGTACCCTTTACAAAATTAATGTCTTTGGTGGAGATACTGAAATATGTCATTATGTCATTGCTCCCATATATGTATGTATGTATGTGTGTATGTATGTATGTATGCATGTATATATATATATATATATATATATATATATATATATATATATATATATATATATATATATATATATATATATATATATATATATAGGTGTATGTGTGTGTTGTTAGGTTCTTCACCTCATTTTCTATGTTCTTCATATCGAGTGATACTGATACAGAAGCTGATCCACATATCACAGCCAACAGAAGGAAAATGGAAATTGCTCATGGTGAATAGCTTTATTATCAGTGTGCAGCCCGCTTCATCAGAAATCCTTGAATGCAGAGTAGCTTACCTGGTAACAATAACCGTACTTTTCACTCCAATTTTTGGGACACCTCAAAGGTCTGAGTGTGCTGGGCCCAGGAGTAGTGGTAGCTCCAATTCTCGGGACTTTGCAAATACGCGGCTTTTTCAGCGAGCAGTCTACGGGCTGCCATAAACCCAATCTCTCACCAGTTTTAATGACTGCGCACTTATTTCGCTCTCGACCTGAACGAAAATCACAGAGCAAGTGTTACACCATCGGTGTCAGATGAATATATAATATGTAGGTTTATAAATCATAAGGATTGCACATAAACCCTATATGTCGATTAGATGCTAATAGCAGGGTTCATTCTGACCGGCTTTTGTGAACATCCATGTAGCTACATGTAGCTTGTGATTTCAATTAGTTTAAATTTAGATGCATGAATGATTGGGCTGTGTGCTCCCAGGAATTGATAACGAAAAATTGAATGTGTAGTTTGTAATTAAGACAGAAATGCCATGGTAAAAACTCCGCTTTTCCGCTGAGCCCACAAGTTGGTCGTGATTGTTGTTGTTTGACGTAAATTCTTCCGTAAATTTTAGTAAGGGAAACCAGGGATTTATTTTTCCCTTACATTATATTCGTGATGGTTAAAATATGTGGCTTTCTGCCTGAAGGGACATCAGAAACGGAACCGATTGTGTGCTGTTCTAAAAAGTTAAAACCAAAACTTATTTTGGCCACCATCAAGACATCTAGACGTCTGGCCTGTACTATTTTGTACCCAGATGGTGGCTTTTATATCACACATTTTCGTGAAAAACTGAGAGTCCCATTAAAAAGTGAGCATCGTGTTTGTATCTTTACATTTTGACAAATACATTTTTGTATCAGCCAGAATTGAACACCAATATATTCATTCTGACCACAATTTTAATTCGTAATGCCAAATTTGAGGTAAGAGGGCCATACAATAACAAATGATTACCGAAAGGGTTACAAAATACACCCCTCTAACAAAAATTTAAAACAAAAAAAAAATTAAAAAAAAAAAATAAACAAGAAAAAAACAAAACAAAAAACAAAACAAAACAAAAATAAATAAACAAGAAATAAACAACAACAAAAAAAAACCAAACAAACAAAGAAAAAAAAACTAAGCAAGCACACCCCCCAAAATTTATAGAAATAACATGCAAATAACAAAATAAAAAACAAAGCAAACAAAAAGCGTTAATCGCTGCATACAATACGATTTAAACCATGCATACATACATACATACATACATACATACATACATACATACATACGTTGTTGTTAATGGTCAAATTTTACGTGGTTTCGAAAACAGGGCGAGAAACAATCAACTGAGGAAAGGAACAATAAAATACGAAAATAAAGGAACGGGAAAAAGAAATAAAAAGGAATCAATAAAGACAAGGAAACAAAAGAGATAAAGGACCGGGGAAGGTAAGAGATAAAAAAAAAAAAAAAAGAAAAAAAAAAAGAAAAAAAAACAAACAAAACAAAACAAAACAATAAAATGAATAAAACAAGCAGATAGCTGCACAGAGTGAGGTGAGATAGGGAAAAAAATGTCAAAGATATGTCACCTGTAAATCCTGGCCCCCAGTTGGTGTACGAGACGCGTTTTTTCGAAGACCACTTCCATCTCCTATAGTAGGAGTTCAGATTGTTGAGTCCTATCCACCAATCTCCAAAACTTGAGGATAACTTGCTGGACAAGAAAGACTGCTCTACCCTGTAATTACAAACGTAATGACCATATTCCAAAGACAGATAAACAGTAGTAGAGCTTGATTCATTTACGCCTCAAGGTTGTGATTTTACATTTATCGCCACTGGAAACGCAACTTTCTCTGTATTTTGTGTTCATTTTCCTTTGGGAAGCTTGTTTAGTTTCACTTACATTGTTTCACATTGGGTACAAAATGGCGTACCTACGGATTTACAATATATTGATTTTAAAATGCAATATCTTAATATTGCGAGCAGTCTCCAGGCCAAATTATGCCGAAGACGCTTTAGCTTGGTAGGTTTTATATTGATATGAAATCATCTTAATATTGCAAAATTGCAGCCACAAATTTTAATTACAAGTTAATATTACTAGCTAAAAAGGAGTAATTTTGTTGCTGCTTGCCCCCATCGATAAATTAATCACCATCAAATACATTTGAACGGATGGGGGGGGGGGGTGGCAACATCAATTAAAGATTTTGATCCTCTAATAAGGATTTGTGTGGATGGAAATATATTTATTATCCTCAGTTTTACAAGCTAAGAATTACCTATCTAGAATGTACAACAGGTGACCACCCTTTCTCCTGCAAGCCGTGTCAGCAACGCTCCAAGTAGATATTTGTGATTTCATCCAGTAGCAATTATTCTTGTATTCCCATATAGTGCCCTTTTGCAGGATAAAAGAAAAGTAACGAGATCAACATTTTTCCTCAGACCACATACTTCAGAATTTGGTTGATATTACAAAATTTACCGGGCCTTGTGCACCCGAGGCCTTCTACAAAGACCAAAGTTGCACCTTAGTTGCCAAGGCGATTTACTCATTTGCACAGAGATCCAGTAAATGGGCAGGACCAAGTGTAAATCATGGGAGTTTGGTTTCACGGAGAAAAAGGCCCATTTTTTTATTAATTTCCTGACTGAAGACATGTTCGACAGTTATGAATAAGTTTCCATTTCTTGTTATTCTTTTTTATAATCAATAAAATAAATACATTAAAATATCCAATTAACGCAATTTTAACCAACTCGATAGCCGATGATTCATTAGAAGAATCGTGTAAATATGATTATCGATTACCTGAGGGCAGCCGTCGATGATAGGGGTGGTGGTAGGTATTGGTATGTCCTCAATGTCCCTTTTACATACATACCCTCTACCTGTGTCACTGCATGCCGCAACTTTCCAGCGTCCCGTCTGCAAATAGAAAAAAATAGAAAACGAGTAAAACGCTGACCCAAACCAAACTAAGGGCCCAACTAAATTATTTAGGATCGTCCGAAAAGCCTTGTACTTAAATACACCTTTGGGAAAAAGATTTTCGCCCCGTTGTGTCTTCTCAACGACCCCATGTCCCAGCTCATTTAAACAAACTATCGCAAAAACCTTGTGCCAGTCACTACTTTTAATCAAGCAAAAGTTCCCTGATTCACATTTGCACACAACCTGTTCTGGAGAGACCCTGAAAACTGACGGTGTGGTTACTGGACCATATCCACAACGGCCGGCATGCACAGGTTCTTATGAAATAGTGTCAATCTGTCATCATGTGACAAAAAGACAATGTACTCAGAAACAATAAGGTAAAAATTTCATGTAATTATTTCAACAATTGACTGGGAAATATGGGCAGCAAAGAAAAAGAAACGGAAAGGAACTTTATCTATTATAACACATAATAAATTCACGCTATCAACACCTGCGCGCTAGTCACTTTCACGCTCCGTTGCTACAGTTTTGCGAGTTTGACTCTCGCCTGTCTTTCTTTCTTTCTTTCTTTCTTTCTTTCTTTCTTTCTTTCTTTCTTTCTTTCTTTCTTTCTTTCTTTCTTTCTTTCTTTCTTTCTTTCTGCCTGCCTGCCTGCCTGCCTGTCTTCCTTCCTTCCTTCCTTCCTTCCTTCCTTCCTTCCTTTCTTTCTTTCTTTCTTTCTTTCTTTCTTTCTTTCTTTCTTTCTTTCTTTCTTTCTTTCTTTCTTTATTTCTTTCTTCTTCTTTGTAAGGGAACGTTGCTGCAAATTTCCTGTATTCACTGGATGTGTATATGTGCAGGTGAACCCATATGCAACTTATGATCCTCTCCCCTTGAATTTCTGTTGTAAAAGAAGATGTGTCCAGCTCGTGAAGACATCCTTGAACTGAATAACCATCTTTATTTAAATCAGCCTTACCCTGCAGTTGTGCACCATACTGCTATTGAACATTCATGACCAAAAAAAAAAGAAAGAAAAAAAAACCCTTCGGTCGATTCGCGATGTACTGAGGTGTGTGTGTGTGTGTGTGTGTGTGTGTGTGTGTGTGTGTGTGTGTGTTGTTTGTTTGTGTTTGCAAATCGTAGAGAGAGAGAGAGAGAGAGAGAGAGAGAGAGAGAGAGAGAGAGAGAGGGGGCGGATAGAGATAATTAATGCGCAGATCGATAGCCAGACAGACAACGAACAGACAGACAAAAAGACAGACAAACAGAGATATAACCGTCAAATATCTCAATTTGATTATTTCCTTAATCATGGCCACATAGCTTGTATGTCAAGGGTTTAACGCACAGGAAAAAGACAGACAGGAAAGAAAGAAAGAAAGAAAGAAAGAATGAATGAAAGAAAGAAAGAAAGAAAGAAAGAAAGAAAGAAAGAAAGACAGACAGACAGACAGACAGAAAGACAGAAAGAAAGAAAGAAAGAAAGAAAGAATGAAAGAAAGAAAGAAAAACAGACAGACAGACAGACAGAAAGAAAGAAAGAAAGAAAGAAAGAAAGAAAGAAAGAAAGAAAGAAAGAAAGACAAAGCATTAAGTTTAAAAGTCTTGCTAAACTGTACTGACGGAGCGTGACAGTATCAAACACTGTAAGCACTCGGCCATACCAAGCCAGCTATCGATGGCCTCGTTTTAGATGTTATAATATGCAAAGTTCCTTTCCGTTCCCTTTTCTTAATTCTCCATATTTCCGAGTCAGTTGTTGAAATGAGTTTGCCTTATTCTTTCTGAGTACATTGTCTGGTTGTCACGAACACATTATGACAACTTGAGACTATATCCTAATAACCTGTGCATGCCGGCCGTTGTAGATATGGTCCAAGCTGCTTTCAACGGTCCAGAAACCACACTGTCAGTTTTCGGGGTCTCTCCAGAACAGGTTGTGTGCAAATATGAATCAGGGAACTTTTGTTTGATTGAAAGTAGTAACTGGCCCAGTGCGCTTGATATAATTTGCTTAATGAGCAGGGACATGGGGTCGTTAAGCAGAAGCAAGGGGCGAAAATCTTTTTTCCAAAGGCGTATTAAAATACAAGGCTTTTCGGACGATCATAAACGAAGTGGGAGGGCCTTTAGAATAATGACATAGAAAAAATAATGCTGTTAATACATTTTCTAAAAAGGGGAAAATACACAATAAGAATCATAATTTGCAATGTGCCCAACATTTTTAATTTGGATAGTGGGTGCTGTTCAGAACCCAATTGCAACCGTCCTACAACATGTGCGAGTGTTAATTGTACCAAGCAATAGCAGTGTTTTTATTTACAACAGTTGTATTACTTAAAATATATCTCTGATCTCTGGCAGGTTTTTTTGAGTGAGTCCGTTTTATATATATATATATATATATATATATATATATATATATATATATATATATATATATATATATATATATATATATATATATATATAAATAAATAAATAAATAAATAAATAAATAAATAAATAAATAAATAGTTAAATAAATAAATAAAAACACCCCCCCCCTAAAAAAAACAAAAAGACAAAACAAAACAAAACAGAGCAAACAAACAGAACAACACCCCTCCCCAGCAGTGTTTTTGCACAATTTCGAAGCAATTGGCCAAGTAGTATCATAGAAAAAAAAGGTAAGATTTTGCCAACAGTGGCACATGACAATTCACAAAAAATCTAATGGTCAATAGACCATAATCACTTGAAGAAATTTAGCAGAGAACCAACCGCATACCACCAAGTTTGCACTGGATGTGGATACTAGTTTTAGAGAAGTACACAATGGGAATCGCCACTGCAAATTGATTTACATAGAATACATGCGTTAGCCAACAAGTGCATGGAGTGAAACGTTCTCCAAAAATCAGCGACCGTATCATCAAAACATAGTGAATCACTATGTATGACCTTTTCAAAAGGTATATTTTCACAGGTTTTCAGCGCAAAACTTAGCCATGCAATTGGAAAAGAACCCGAAAAGAGTGAAAAACATTGAAAAAACAACACGGCCACCTGTTGAACAAATTAAGGCCCGGGAGTCCCCAATATCGTTTTTATGCAATTCCAAAGCAATTAGCTTGGTGGTTCTGGAGACCCCCCCCCCCCCTCAAAAAAAAAAAAAATGAACCAAAAACTCTTGAGCACACACACACACACATCCACACGACGGAGCGTACCTGTTTGAACAGCCGCAATACAGACACCAACAAGGTACATTACCGCTACATTTCAAGTGAATCTTGATGCTAGTTTTGGTGCATAAGATAAAACTCAAATTTACTCTTGTAGGCCACATTGACTTCGTGATAGGAATGTACAAATCGACCGACAAGTACTCAAACTGAAAACCTTTTGAAAAAACAGCGATTTAAAACATCATCACCTGGTGAATACGCTTGCTTGACCCTCCCACAGGGTACATTTATTGTGCAATATGAGGCACAGTTTTGCAGAAGTCGAAAGTTGCAGTTCATGAGAGTATCATTTATTTCAGTGTCACAAGTTAACCAAGTTAAAGTCCAGGGGCTCCTGGAAGTGGTCCAATGCAATTTCAAAGAGACTGACTTAGCACTTTAAGAGAAAGTATTCATCCCACCCCAAAACCCCATACCCGCCCGTATAAAAATGCACAAAAAAGGAAAAGCAATCACTGGAGCAATCAGTAGAGACCCGCTACATTCCCACCAAATTTGAAGTGAATCTGCATGACGGTATCGGAGAAGTTAAAAATGTGAATTACCATTGTGATCCCCGTTGACCTGGATGTAGACAGTAACCAAAAGGAGTGCATGCATATACCAAAAAGTGCCCAAAGTAAAAAGTCGCTAAAATCTTTTGAGCCACTCACAGGCCTCTCCCACAAAGACATTGTAAAAGCAAAACAGATCGTAGTTCAACGGAATGCTATCAATTAAGGAGTAAACAAACTCCATCACTGGCAAGCATTACGGAGGACAATAAAGAAAACGTTAACATCAAAACACCAGCCCAGGACGACGAGTTATATATGTTGCTGGAGACTGTCAGAGACTGACACCTCAAGAAAAATAAACATCCAATCCTCACAAAATAGAACGACCAAGGTGAGCCTACGTTCACAAAAGCGTTGTTTGTGCTACATTGCACAGCTAAACAAATATATTTTAGTCAGAGAGAAAAAAATCATTGGCAAGAAAATAAATAAACACCGAATTTGTGGTGAGGACACAAGAAACCAAAAGAACCACAGGAGGTAACTCTGTTTGAATAAAATTGTTGGAAATCCTCGTATATTAAGGAAATTAACAACAGATGAATCTGGCCAGAAAGATATCTCGAATTATTGGGCAGCACTATCCAAATTGGTGACTGCGCGCCTGGTTGAAGACCATAACGCCCAGTAGAACCAGGGAAGTGATCATCAATTTCGGTTTCTGTCAACGTCACGTTCAAACATGAATATCATTTTGCATCGATTTCAGCACAGCAGATTTGGTTCTTAAAATCTGGGAGGTATATGGTTATATGTATTTTCTTGAATGGCTCTCTATTGACGAAAGGACTGACTGTTATCATGAATCAAAGGACAGAATAGTTCTTCATTATTTGCTCATCTGAAGATGAAAATACCTATTATATAAAATGAATACTAATGAATCATAGTGATTTTGAAGCGCACATTTTCAAACAAAAACAGGTTTGCTTAATACTACGACTACTGCAAATCTGAAGTTTAATTTCGGAAATAAAACAAAATACACCGCAACGCCTCAAGGTTTTGTCTACAACTTGCGATTTTTTTTCTCCTACCTTAATTCTAAGGTGGACACATCCTTGACTCCTCTCGACCTCGCTGCTGGGCTCATCTACATCCCACCACGTGAAGGTGACATCCACGCCGTCTGACCACCTGTAGTAGTTTGGATGCGCAATAGCACTGAGCCCTGTCCACACACCATCCTCCGGTTTATTGTCTGGGAACTTGTCTGCCAGAAGTTGGGTGCAAAAGTATAAATGAAGTTCCCTCGATTATGATCACCTTTTAGTCTGTACAAGAGTGATATAATAACCTAACTTCCAAAGATAATTCTATGAGCAAGTTCTTGAAGTACTGTGCCAATCGTTCACACTTCCGTGCGATTGACAAAAGAAAAAAAGAAAAGCAAAGAAAAAGAAACAAAGAAAGAAAAAAAAACGCCCTCAGAGGAAAAGGGGCAAAGTCGGAAAAATATGAAAATCTTACACAGTTCGCTGACTTTGGCTTCCACGTAATCCTGCTCCACTGCACCAGTGATGGACACCAAGTCACCGCCGTTCTCTTTACACTTTGTCTTGGCTTCAGTCCAAGATCGAGTCTCATCTTTTGCGAACATGTAGCATTTCTTGTCGAATTTTAACCATCCTTCTCGGCAACCCTTTGTGTAACCTGATTTCGTAATTAAAAAGAACGGAGAATATCCATGACAGGTGTCCAGGAACACTGTGTACTAAAATACGGAAAGTGACTGAATTGTTATTTTTAGGAATTGTATGATGACCCCTATTGATAGAAATTACGCTAGTCGCAAAAGTCTGGGATACGTATTTGGCAGAGGCCTGCGTTGAAGTAGTAACAAAATATTCTAGATCTTTTTCGCTGTATAGTTCACTTTTTTTTAACTTTTTTAAATACCAAACGAAAATAATCAAACCAAAGGCACAGAATTCTGTCAATACCGAACATTATATGCTTATCATGGTAAATTTGTGAAGACACCAAAAGGGAAAAAAAAAACAAAACAAAACAAAAAAAAAAAAAAAAAAAAAAAAAAAAAGAAAGCTACTGTTTTATAGAAGAAAACAGAAAAAAATGAAATCCACGTGCCAAGTTAATTAATGTCTTTGAAACTAAACCTCGAAGTAGCTTGCCTGATGACTCAAAAACAGGTTAAGCTGGACTCTACCCATAATGCTCTAAAGTCTTACATTCCTAAATATATCCACCCACCTTCTCTTGTTGTCGTGGGTATGCGTGTTGTACTGGTTGTAGGCAATGGTGGGGTCACGGTGAAAGGCGCCAGCGCTGCCATATACAAACCATTGTAAATGAAACCCTGGCCAGTGCGAGCCACAGTCATGGACATTTGGTCAGCTTTTCTCATTTTGGTATGTTTACAAATTACTATAAACCTAACAATAACGCCCATATCTATTCAAATTATACATCGTGATTTAGCACAGAGCTTTAAGCTCATGGGTACTTTCCCTGGTAAATTTTATTTTTGTACCAATGGGGTACATTGCACACTCAGGTTCCTAAATTGTTAAGAGACATTTGTGATGTTTATGATAAAACATAAACGTCGACGGGAAATGGCTCGGAATCTGTACTCAATTGAATAAGTTAAAAAAATGCCCATAGAGAACTAATTAAAACATGTATCTGTACTTGTGAAATTACATTGCTATGCATATTGATATATGTTGAAATAAATGATTGTTCCGGAAATTTAAAAGAAAGGAGATGGATATGCAATGCATGAACCACCATAATGAAACGCGAATCTAAAGACCTTTCTTTTTGCAGATGTAGCCATATCTGTTGCTGCACACTTTTGTCTGCCAGGCCATTGTAGGTACAGTATAAGCACCACAGTCGTCGCTTTTGGGATAACCTGCAGAAACGAAGTGTAACAATAGTGGTTACATTATACGGAGCATAAAAAACACACACTTATGGCTTTGTTTCGTCTTTGAAATATTTGAACCTTAAATTCATCTTCAAAATTAGAAGATTGGATGCATCTTCTTCTATCTGCTATTTACACGTCTAACAGGGTGAAAGGCAATGAGCTTACTCTCACAAACCATTCTGAGCCTCAAATACAGTTTTCCTGTTTTTTGTTGCCATTATGTACGACCTGCAAAATCAGAGATTGCCGTGACAAGATACTTGGGAGACCGTTTATTTTAAGCATTAAATATCCGGCGGGGAAAATATCTCTCAAGTAGGAACAGGTGACCACAAATTCATAATATTTGGTTGTCATAACAAATAAACACAAAATATATTTGCGTGGAACACGGACCATTTAGTTCAGTTTAAATCGCGAATGAAACCTCCTATTCTTTGAGATGTAATTTACTTTAAAAGGCCCTTCTTGTAATGATGGTGCTCAGTCCTGCCTCCATAAAACAAAGCAATGCACCACAGGTCCTGAAAAGTTATCATGTTCCACATGACAAGGGACATATTATTACACATATTACAGCTATGCGAAAACAATGTTATGTGTATAAGCAAGCACACTCGTATGGATTGTTTAGAAGAATACGTCATCTACACAGAGTTCGGTTATTCCTATGCGACATGATAAAAAGGTAAAAATTTAATCGAGCTCCTGCAAGGAAGGCCAGCTTTTGACATCAATGGGGTGTTTGTGGGAATTAATCTTTGGTTGGAAACTTAGTGTAGGTCAGCTATGGAGTACCCAGTCTAAACGAAGGTATTGCGCATTAATTAAAAAAAATGGAAGTTTACTTTATAGTGGGTTTTTGTATTATGCAAGAACATAATTTTCCATATTTGGGAAATGCATGTTTCTCTCCTCTTCGATATATTTATGTAGATTTTGAAGTTATTGAAATAGGACCTCTTCCCAAATGAGCTTTTAAAGTTTGGCATCAGAAATACATTTTGGTGTTTTTTGAGGAGTGGGTCGGGTGGGCGGGTGTTGTGGTTATGGGTGTAAGCAAGCAGTACATGCATAGATTCATGCACTGGACTACAATTATAAGAATACAAAACCGTACCTGAGTCCCAGTTGACATAAGCAACCGGGCTGCTGTCACTCCAAGTCCAGATACCACGCTTCCCCCGGTCATTAATACCAATCCAAAAGTTGATATCATCTGAGTTGTGCAAGCGTCCTTGAAATTATAGATATTTAAATTACAGACGGTGGCACACAAAATTCTATATCTGTTAGGCCCAAAAGGCATGTGAAAATGTTGAGGTAGGGAGAATTAAAAGTAATTTATTGTACTTCTTATTCACTTTGGAATGTTAAAAGTATAAAAGGGTTGTTCTCATAGCTCTGCAGTATCCTCATAAAGTCGAGCTGTTTCCATGCCAGAAAACTGTATGTGAGCCCGCCCACTGATTTTGTGTCACCTATTGAACTTGTTTTTGTTGGTTTCGATTAATGCTTGCTTCTTAACGTTTTCCTTCTTTTTTTTTGGGGGGGGGGGTGGGGGTGGGCGTGGGGGTGGGGTGGGGGTGGGGGTGGGCGTGGGCGTCGGGGTTTGTCATTCTTGGGGAGTGTTTTGTTTCTTTGTGTTTTTTGTTTGCTTGTTTGCTTCTTTTGGTTTTATAATATGAACTTTGATACTATCGTTTGTGCAACCAGTCTGTTTCACAAGCTGACAGGTTTCCACAAGCTTACATATTAGATTGATATATTTGTGCAATTATGTTTGCCAGTAATCGCACGACATAAGTGCATTGTAAAGAATACTTATCACAAACAAGGAGGAGGAGGAGGCAGACATAAAAAATGAAGGATACTTAACACCGTCAAATAAACTATGCGATATTACCAGTGAATCAGACGCGAACTTGTCAAAGTCAAACAGAGGCGGTTATCACCATTTTTTTTTTCCGATAAATTTCATGTTTTACTCACAAAGTCCTAGAATATGAACATTTTCTGAGTGAGGTTGGGTATATTTCCATACGTGCTGCGTGTAACAGCAAGCATCATCATCATCATCATCATCATCATCATCATCATCATCATCATCACCATCATCATCATCATCATCATCATCATCATCATCATCATCATCCTCATCCTCATCCTCATCATCATCATCATCATCATCATCATCATCATCATCATTGATTTTGATGTCATTTACGTGGTTTGGGGAAAAGCTGAATGCAACATTTCAGCTGCTTTAATTGGTCTCACTGACGCACCGTAGCTGATGCAACTTTAAACATCTGTAAAAATAAATGAAGACGCAAAAGAAATGCAAGATACACCAGTCCTAAAACAGAGGTAGGTGTGCTCCGTTTTAGAGTTCGATATATTAAGATAACATGAAGGTACATAAACTAGCCCACCACTGAATTGTTACATGCATTTACTATCGTGGTTGAGCTGCATGGGAGGCAATGCGTGTCTACCTGTTATATAGGCCTGCTCATGTGGACTGACAATGCTGAGGAGGTGAGAGCCATAAGACTCGCATGTGGTTCTCGCGTCATTCCAAGTAGTGTACTCCCGGCCAAACAAGTAGCAGTTGTCCGAAAGCTTGTCCAGGTTCCACAGAAAGCCACAACGGGGGTCCCATGAAGCTGAAACACAGGTGACAAAGGGTGTCATATCTGTACGCTCACACACCCATGGTCTGCTGAGTTCACCAATGTTTATAAGGCAGGGATATTAATGTTGGCGCTGTCTAACACATCGGAATTTATCATTTAAAACTGTACATTGTTTCATTCCATAGATGTAAATCCATTTACCATGCAGACAAATGCACTGTAAGTAAAACAAAATGGCTGTGACATCTGTGCTGTGGCAACTTCGAAATTATAGACTCCATCAGCACGTAACATCATGGCCTGTCAAACAAGAAGGGACAATTAAACGCCGCTCTTTAATCACTGACGGTACGAAACTGGCAATATAACACAATATACACTGAAGTTGTCATCACAGATAGTATAATAGATGCTGGGTACAAAAACTAAGTGCCCCTCTCATTCATAGACTAATGATACCAGACACATGGGGATCGCATTTAGCCACCACAGATGACAAGAACGCCAAGATTTTTTTTAAATTTTCATTCGACCTTATTCTGTAGAGTTAACCGCAATCTATTCAATATATGTACTTGGGAAATAAGCATTTTTTTAAACTTACGGGTAGGCAAGGGCGTCGTGATTTCTGTCTTTCCTTCTCTGTCTGCAAAATGGAACATAAAATGCACAGCATTGCAGAAGCAAAACAAGACCAGGCAGTACAAAATAAAGCCAACTTTAATAGGATGCAGTTATTTATTTTTTTAAGTCTGACGATATGACTTTATATTCCGCTTCAATGATAATGGCAAATTTATGATGACGTTCACATTGCTCACTTTATTTTCATCAGAACTTTTCACATGCTCAAGTGGAAAAGATGTCCGCTCCTTAGAGCGTAACAATTAAGGTGGTTCATAACCACTGTTTGTCAATTCAGCAGCAATATTTATGCCGTTGGTCTCTTTCCAAAGGAATACAATGATGTGTAATATGCAGTAAGGTTGCGAAGTTACGTGCAAATAAGTTCGGCGTGCCAGCGCCAACCCAACTGAAAATGGAATGCCGGATTATACTTCTTTCAAAAATAAATATAACTTGACATATAAAATGCCAACATTCAAAATACCATTGTGGGGATATGTAAGTGAAACATCAAGGACAGAGCATATTTAACAAAAAACATATAAGAAAATACTCAGCTTCAATGCAGGACAAACACCTTTAATCGAACAAAGTAGCAGCGACCAGGGACTGTCCTTGATGATAAAGAACATTTGGCATCTCTGTTACATGTATTGAGAGTTTGTGGTGGCTATAACACATCATACCCCACAACATGATAATTTCTTGACAAACGTTTAAGTAAGCCATACACAGATTTGACAATGCAAATATTTTGCACTAAAATAAGAAACGCATGATCAGCAATTTCAGTCTGACATTTGGGGCCACATGACATGGAAAGTTGAAACGAGACAGGAAGGAAACGCCAGATGTTTTACTCCGCATACCAGCCACAGTGTCACAGACATATGTAAGTTGGGTCTTGCACTCTGCCGCGGCCCAACGTCTCTTCTTGCCGTTGTCTCTGAGTTGAAGTGCGCAATTCTTGTCAGTGGCCTTTGAGGGCTCTCCGTCTGCCCAAAACGTCCAGAGTGGCTGACAGGAACAATTACTTTCATGTATTAGTACACACATAGATATCGAGTGTTGCTGATTATTTGCTAACTGTGTACTGAAATTGCTGATACCACCTAGAGATAGCAGTATGTTTGCATAGGTTATTTGTGATTTATAGGCAACTCATCTGCTTGACCTGCTGAAGCATAACGAAATGGACAAGTAGATAACTTGTGTTTAGCGGTGCTAACTTGCTAGTGCACTTCTTTTGTGCCATTTGGTAAAGTTTAAATGCGTTATTCTCGCGTTAGCACCACTCTGCACCATCATGGGCAAACAATCATTTTAGTTTGTAGTGGCACGTTAAAACCTGAAGCACCAGTTTTTGTCAATATTTTGGAAAACATTTATTTTAAAGAATAATGATCATAATCGCTACACTGCATCTTTGTAGTTGAATTGTACATTGAAAGAAATATGCGGAAGTACACATTTAAAGAAAAAAATGTTGTGTCTGTTTTACAGTTGAGGAATGGGATGTCACTGTAACTTGTGAGTATGGTACACAGATAAGATAATCGTCATTTTTAGTGGAACCTACTTTGATATCAGTGTGCAATTAGCAATTATTATCTTCATAGTCATTGTAACCTTCAATCTACTTGTTACTCTAACTATTACCTACCTCCGATTTTTCATCTAGCCACACAAATTCCCCTTGCTCAGTTCTACGATGAAGTCCCAACCATACTCTCTCTTTTGCAATGTCTGTCAATAGAAATATCATGATGTACACGTGTGCACGCAGCAAACAGTCCCCTTGCCTACTTGGAACTACACTGAGGCATTCAAGTTGATTCATCATCAACATTTCATGGTGCACTCTACGAAAAAAAAAAAAAAAAAAAAAAAAAAAAGGAAAACAGGAAAAAAAATAAAATAAAAAACGAGAAAAAGTCCGTTTCCAATTCAATGTAACGAAAGCAAAATTCGACAAATGTGCAACTTCATTTCCTGCATATTATTGAATTTAATATAGGTACTGATTGTCTACGCATACTTAACTTTAAAAAATATGATTATACTTATATGATACCTGAGAGCAAAAGGTAACTTTATATACGAGCAATAGTGACTTTTGTGTCTCTTATCGTTGTAACACGAGTACCAAATATATGTATATATATATATATATATATATATATATATATATATATATATATATATATATATATCCAGTTTTCATTGGAGCTTATTGCACGGGCTGAAAACGCGGTTGCCTTATGTTCTTGTAATATGTGGAATGTAGTAATATATATAAAAAAAAGAAACAAACAAACAAAAACAAAACAAAACAAAACAAAACAAAACAAAAAAAAAAAAAAAAAAAAAAACATAAAGGGCAGTGTTGACATACTTTAACCGAGTTAGTAACCTTCTTGAGTACGACCATGGACTCAATGAAACACTTTTACTTGATAATTGGGTAGATTTTAGATTTAAATCTTTCAGTGCCAACTGCGACTTAAATCAAACTTCTTAAGACGAACTGCTATCAATAAAAATAAGGGTGCTGGATTCATATTCTGTGTGAAAAGACTTTACATTTTGGTACTGACATACCCGTAGTTCCAGAGAATACAACGGTCTGGGTCAACAGCTTTCCTCGGCGTGCTTTGGATACAATACGTCCAAACCGCGCCAGAGAAGAGCTGTTGACTCAGTCCAAATGTGACACTGAAAGAGTCAAATGTAGCTGCTTATTAATGTATGGGCAAGCGTAAATTAATTACGTTTTTCTGTACAGTTTGGGCTCACTTAAGCGTAGCATGAATTCTGCCCTGACTCTTTGAGGTTGAATTAAATTTATACAAAGGAAACTAAATATCGCCAACCATCGCTATCAGTCGCACGAGTGATTCAAACATCATATGGCAAAGTTATGGATCTAACTTACTAAAAATGAAGATATTCATTTCAGCGGAGATGATCCGCACCAAATCGGCACCGATGTTCTTGCAGTTGGCTCTTGCAGCGGGCCATGGAAGGGCCTGCGTGAAAACTTTGTAGCACCTTTGCCCACTCCTCTCCCACCCAGGAGCACAGTAATATCGGGCTGCTCAAGAAAATGCATGTTTGCGTCAACATATGTTTATAAAGGTCTGCAGAAATCTTGGCTCATTTGTTGTGGCTTTATCAGGCCCAAGTTTTATCTGGAATATACTCTTTATTTTCGGGGGGGGGGGGTGTTTGTTTGTTTGTTTGTTTGTTTGTTTGTTTGTTTGTTTTGTTTGCTTGTTTTTTGTTTTTTTTGTTTTTGTTTTTGTTTTTGTTTTTGTTTTTGTATTTGCTTTGAACGCTCTTTCAATACTGATCAAAATTGTCTGGCGAAAAAGGTATGTTTTTGGATGCCTAAAAATGTCATCTATATTTCAAAACAAGCATAGGATTCAATGCATTTCGAACAATGGGCGGCTGGTAATCGTCCGAGCAAGTGAAGGTGTAGCATGAACCAGGCAAGGCTGGCCTGATGTCCATGTACATAGCGTAAAATGTAAAGAACAAAACTTTAAACCACCGATTTGGCATCTTTAACAAAGATATTTGTGCCGTTCCTAGGGCAACACAATGGGTGACCGAGACAGTCTATCAGCCAAATAGGTCAACCTATGAATGCTTTATAGTGTCAGGTTCTTTAGTGGATATGAAATCTTCAGGGTCTCTTAATGCATTTCCGCTTGGTTAGCCCCATGGCAACTTTGGTTAGTTTAATTAATATGCATCGGGAATCCCATGCTTAAATGCATATGCCAGGCAGCAGAGTTTTTGCATCTTCCCAATTGAAAGATACCCAGTGGCAAAACACGTATTAGTCTGAATTTAATAGCTAGTTTGCCATTGGCCTAACTGCACCTTTGGTCATGTTACAGTGTATCTGCTTTGTCATTTTATTGATGCCCAACGCCTGCATCCCAATGCAGTCAATAGTGTGCATGAGGGAATCACCAGTTGGGCAAGGAACGACTCATCCAGTTCTGTCTGCACATATGCAACTGTACATGCTGGCACTGCAGAAAAAGTGACAAAAGCCAGAAAGATTCAAAGATGGCATTCTTATATCACAGACAATGCATACTATCATGCCATTCTGGGGATGCATTGGGACATTGCTGAAAGGTTCAGGTGTTGATGCTCTTGTTGGGGTGGCATGTGTAAACAAGAGCAGTAAACGACCAGGCATGGGTGAGGGCCATGAGAGCATTTTCTATGGTAACAGCTGTCCTGCAGCAGAACTTTCCAGAAAATGGTGTGAAAGGTTTTCAAGAAATATCTGCATATCTAGAAGAAGCATGGCAGCACCCAAAGGACAAACACTGGATGGATCATCCTATCCAAACAACAATCCTGGCTTATCAGTTCCTTCGTGATGAGAGAGAGGGAGACTGGTTTTCCCAGCAATTTTTCCTCAAAAGGATGTTGCTTACTTCTTTAATGTTAGTCACATGCATATGCTCCTACCCCTCTTGGAATTGGTTGGGGGTCTGTGAATTGCCACTAGATGTCAATGCAGCTCTCATAGCAGGAGCACATGTCTGTCTGCATCATAAGGGTCCATGGAACTCTGTGTCAAGTAACCAGTTCGGTGAGCAGGCTGCTTTTTTGAAAGGTGAGATGCTATCATACGAGTTAGTTAGCCAGTAGACTGATTCTTTTCCAATTTCTGGCCATATTTCTAACAACATGGAATCTCTACATTCTTAAGAGGCCCCTAGGGGTTCAGCAGTGACTAAGCACAAAGAGAACGGTCGCAAGAAAAGACAGGCAACAGGGTGAAAATTGCATCCACTGCCACCTGCCAGCCATGTAGCAACTGAAAGGGACAGTAGAAGTAAGGCATCAAACATGACGACATGACTGTATTTGAAATTGAAGCCATCTTGCCCCTTTTTATGATGGTAATAAAAAAGCAACAACTAAAATTAGAGACATCATTCAGTATGAATTATAGCCATACCATTCTCACTTATTGATGGGTATGGCTGCTTATGTAAAGCCCCACCCCCCCACCCCCGACCATAAAGGCAACAAATCTGTTCTAGCCAGTCGTCTTGGTGTGGAACAACAAGGTGCACCTTTTCCAGACACTATCATAGTCGATGCAAAGCAACTGCTGTACCACATTCCCTGGAATCATGGTGGTGAAGTATCCAATATGGTTGAGAGTATCAAGCATCGTCTCTCCTGTTACTCTGTTGACAGCGATAAAATCTTGGTCTTTGACAAGTATAATAACCTTTCAGGAAAAGATCATGGACGATTGCAGTAGCCGGTGAAGGCTCTGCCCTGCACAATTTGACCACTAGTTGTTCACCATCCAATTGTGATGCAATTATGAAGAATAAACACAAGAAAAACGGAAGCTGTCAGAGATAATATCATAATTCAACCTCAAAGGAAGCATATGACTGGAAAGTCACGTTGAGATTTGCACACGGTGAAGCTGGCATGACAATAATTGCAAACCTGCTGCAAGTAGCTGACCAAAATCAACCATATAACGATCCCGAATGATGACACAGATACCTTCGTATTGCTGGCATTCGTGGATTCAGAAACCAGAGCTTCACCTGACCTGTCAGGTCCAGAAGGAAAGTGGAACAGAAACATTGTGAACTTAAATGCACCCTGTGTGAAGCTGAGCCTGAAGTGTTTGCAGTTGCTAGGCATGCACTGACTGGATGCGACACTGTATTGTTTATTTTTGGCAAAGAAAAAAATAGCACTCTCAGTGCATCAGAAGCATGTGCTTTTCCAGGCTTTTTTGAAATACTTGGTGAGAATCACACTGCATTAGCATCTGAGCTAATGGGAACATGCCAACAGTTCCTTGAAGCCAAGTATGGTTCACTAGGCACATCAATCAATATTACCCATTATAAAATGTACAAAAGAATAGAGGTAAGCTAGTGTGCATCATAACCCCCCCCCCCCCCGTGGATGACAGCCTTTTTCTCTCCATGCACACATGCTGTTTATGTACACTGCCTGCGTATTGGCATAACAGTCATGCAAAGATCACAGCTTTATTCATTGGTTTATACAATGTCACTGTATAAGCAACAACTGTATATTTGCATGCTGCTTAGCTCCTATCACGCCAGGATCGAGTGTAATCGCACAGCATGACATTGCTTATTGCCACCAGTTGCGAGTAAACTCGCTCTTTTGAAGTTGCTAATCAAATGCCCTCTCAAATTCCCGGTG
>CAXHWN010000333.1:137500-154986 GCA_964020975.1 Hermodice carunculata
TGGCTACAATCTCTAGACATTCTTCTTTTTATTGCATTGTCCTGTCCTCAATTACCCGACCCAGTTCTATGTGTTTTTGGGTTGCTGCGATATTTTGCAGCCAATCAGAAGTGATAAATCATCAGAAATTTGTCAACCGTTTAAGGGACAATCATACGATCTTTTGTCCGTTTAATTTTAGTTCATGTACCTACCTCAGACGACTTTTTAAAATAAATTAATTACTCAACTGTGTGTATGAAATACACATTAACTAATTTTATACTTCAAGATGATATGTGCAAAGTTAAAATGAACCTTTCCTGCAGTGAAAACTGATCCATTAAGAACTATCTGTTGATTATTCCTGGCTTTTATGCATCAAGTTCCTATGCAGTGTAGTACATGGTAATTTTACATAGGCAACTCTTTCTCTTTGGTCACTTTTTCAATGATAATAGACAGGTTTCATTTCGTTATTCGAAATGGGAATCTGGAATACGAAGAAAAACTGCCAGTGTCTTTGTGACTTTTGCGTCTGTGTAAATCCTGTGTAATCGGCTCCGTGGTCGAAACCGTTACAGGTACAGAGCACTATGCTGGAAGACGAATCTTCACGGAGGCAATATGTCATTTCTTTTATAGTCGTAAATGGAAACAGTTGTCAACTTACTTTTCGACTTTTGGTGGGGATTTCCAGAAGGCATTTCTTGGATCTAGTGGAGTTCCATCGGACCACTGCCACTGTATGGTCTACAAATTTATTGGAAACAGCACATTGTATTAAATAAAATGGCAATCATGTATTTGAAAGGGTTGGCTGACCGGAAATTTACGACAGTCTTTCTACACTGCTGTAGAATTGGTTACAATGAGGAATCTATTTTGGAAAATAACATATAGTGAGTGGATACTTTGTCATAGCATAGACAAAGCTTTTTTTTTTTTTTTTTTATATTTTACTTATATTGATGCACATGATGAGGAACTTGGGCACGTTTATACATATACATTCAATTACAACTCAGAACAAAGACAATGCAACGGATAACTTGGACAAACTTATTACGATTGGTGGGGTTCACGCGCATACACAGACCGGTTGTTCACGTGGATCATCGCGGTCACTATATGACCATTTTAAAAATATCTATTTCGGCTGGATAAACAATACTACAAAACTGACTGCATCCACCAAGGATGCCGGCATAATCAGCCAACGAGTCAAGATCACAAGCAATATCATCGTTCGTGTTACGTATCTGTACCCGGAAGAGGAGGGGAGAGGATCGAGACACGCATGGCTCGTGCCTGTACTGGTAGTTACGGAAAAAAATTGTCCCCAACCGTAGAAACAAAAAGCCAACGATTGTCTTTCTTCATTTCCACTTCATCGTGACCACTGCTGCAAACTGGTTAACCGTAAAATAAAGTCGTACGGTTTACAGTCAATCTTGGAGGTGACAACATGACTTCCTGTCTAGCTTTCGTAAAAGACATTAAAAGCCAAACGTTCAAAAACTTTTGTAACATTGTAAAAAGTCAAAATGCGACGTTAATTTGTTTTGATTTGCTACATGATAATAAGAATGGCCGTTTTGAACACAGGACAGACATCTTATTTCCAGGAGTGCGAGAGCATGACTTGTAAACAGCTGTTGGGTACTTTAGGACCGATTGTCATTCACCAACAAACGTATTTTAGGGAGAATGTTCCTGATGCCCTTACACGCAAAGACAGAGCCAGACTTGAGCGACACCTATTCAAGAGTACCAACGTCCAGCAGTCTCGTGTCCAATCAGGCGGTCGCCCTTTCCGCAAAGTTCAGAGAGGGATTATTAGGTCTGTGTGTAATCACAGACTTTGTTTTTTCCTCAAGTTTATTTATTTATTCATTTGATTGTTTGTTTTGTTTGTTTCGTTTGTTTGCTTGTTTGATTTGTTTTCGTTTACTTATTTATTTATTTATTTATTTATTTATTTATTTATTTATTTATTTATTTATTTATTTATTTATTTATTTATTTATCTATCTATCTATCTATCTATCTATCTATCTATCTATCTATCTATCTATCTATTTATTTATTTATTCATTTATTTATTTATCTATCTGTCTATCTATCTATCTATCTATCTATCTATCGATCGATCGATCGATCGATCATTCGATCTATTTATCAATTTATGTATATATGCATGTATGTATGTATTGATGTATTTATGTATGTATGTATGTATGCATGCATGCATGATTGCATATATGTATGTATGTATGTATGTATGTATGCATGCATGTATGTATATATGTATGTATGTATGTATGTATGTATGTATGTATGTATGTATGTATGTATGTATGTATGTATGTATGTATGTATGTATGAATGTATTCATTCATCTATTTATTTATTTGGTATTTCCGAGGGAATGTTGTCCTCAGATACTACTGTTCCAAAAAGAACAAATCTTGGCATGGTGATTGAATTAGTACAGAAATGACGCACCTGGTTTAGCATAGTCACCATGATCAAAATTATGTAGATTACAGCTATTTGAAATATCAACAGTTCAATATACTCGAACATATGAAAGGTAGAAGTACTATTGCAACTTAAGGTCCTGGGATTTTACTTAAGGACACTTTGATAGCTTTCTCACTTCGGTAATTTTAGAACTTTCTGCTTAAAGTACATCCAGTTGACCATAACCAAAATTGTATAATTTTAATTCATGCCAAGTAGGAAAATACTAAAGATGTTAATCTTGAACAACTTCAAAACTATTACAGATAGAGGTGTCATTCCAACTTCAATTGATATGTTGGTGACATAGCTGTATCCAATGAAATATAAACCCAAGGTATATCATTATAACTAATGCAAATTGTGGAAATTCACACGATCGAAATATGAAATATTAAGTCTCAAAATTGTTATAGATAGAGGTACGACTCTAACTTCAACTGATTGGTTTGGTAGACAGCTACATCAAATGACCCACAAATTTTAGTTGTACCTGTTTTACAATGCAAATACACAAAATTTTGATCTTGAGTAACTTCAGAACTTTTTCAGTTATAGTAACCATTTCAATTTCAGTTTATATGCTTAGGACACAATTCAATTGTATGTCTCTCTTGAACAGTTTGATAAAATAATTATTGTTGGAGGTACAAGTAGCGAAAGGCAATCTTCGAAGGTTCTGTAGAGACTGATTGGATGACAAGCAAGTCAAACATATCCGGACATTAGTTGCATTGTTGATTTAAACATATCTTATTTATTTCCAAAGGGCAAAGCCCTGTGTTAATTCCTCTTGCGAGAAGACAAAGACAGGGTGATCGTTACAAGACAAACTCCACTGAGTCGCCGCTAGTCGAGTCCTGAGGGTTAGGGACTGGACAAGCCATGAGTTGGATAATACATGGAAAAGAAAGACACTACTTGTACAAGCACAGATTGAGGGTGCACAGCCGACAAAATACCCATGACATTAGTAAAATACATGTAAGAGCTGTCATGTTACTGCTCTAGTTTGAAACCGTTTGCTTTAACAATAAATTCTTGTACTTCCCCCAAAATAGTAATATTGTCTTCAAGACTGCAAAGATCGCTACCAAACAAAATTGTGTTTATACTGAAAGATGCCAAGGAGCTAATGTATGTATGGAGGATATTTCGAGCAGTAGCATATCGAGGATAAGTCAGATAATAATACCAAAACTTTCAGAAGCTGTTTTACATGAGCAAGCAGGAGACTCCTTTACACCTATTTTAAAAAGATGTTCATTCAATTGGCTGCGACCCATACGCAAATGCGAAAGCAAAATGGATAAATATCTTACCTACGTTAAGTAATTCTGGGTATTTAACGGGACATTATGTAGGAGCAGATATTGTGGTCTTAAACAACGAAAGCGTAGGTAAATTTCGAGTTCCTAGAGGTAGAAGATTCCATAGAGTGACAGCGGAAGGAAAAGGGTATCTACTCAAAAAGGCTGTTCTGGTCTGACAGGAAGGTAAATCAGCACAAGTGCGTTGAATAAAACATGCCCTGGTGATAGGACGAATGTTGTTCTTGGCAGTAGGGACGTTAGGAAGAGCTGTTATTAAATAGTTGGGGATTAATTTGTGAACAATTTTGTACATCACAATTCGTTTAGACCTTTCTCTCCGTGAAGACAATGCCTCCCACCCAGTTTCTCAAATATCTCACAAGGGGTTGTTTTCATTCCACCCATAACAATACGGGCCGCAGCCAATTGTATATGTTCTGTAATTTTCTGATCGGCCTATGCACAGCCATCCCAGACCACAGCGCCATATTCTAAAATTCGTCTAACAAATGTCACATAAATGACTTCTAAAGTCTCTCGGCCAAGACGATACTGCAACGTTTTCATAGTGTTGAGCTGTTTGGAAGCTTTAGTTACAATTTCCCTAATGCGAGAATTCCATTTTAAAACTGATCTTAACGGAAGTCCTAAGTGTGGTTTTGTTCGGGAACATCCTTGAGCTGATGTCCTTAAAAATTAAAATTAGGTGATCCAGCGTGTTTCTTTTCAGAGATATAAGCATGGCATCGGTTTTAAGAGCATTAAAGGATACAACCCACTCCTCGGAGCATTTGTCCAAGGAGGCAAAGTCACTGTTAATTATAGCTGCACCATGGGCTGGATCATCGATAGTAAGAGATAGGGAGGTGTCATCAACAAAAAGCTTGATGCTTAAGTTAACTACATTTATAATGTCATTCATGTAGATTAAGAATAGGAAGGGACATAAGACAGATCCCTGAGGCACCCCCAGCGGTAATGGTACCCCAAGTAGATGATTGACCATTAAGAAAAAGTCTTTGTTTACGATTATGAAGATAATCCACGAACCATGCCAGAAGATTATCAGTAACATCATTTTTTTTCAAATTTTTATCAGAGACCCTCATGCCAAAGTTTGTCAAAAGCTTTGCTAAGACCAAAGAAGACAGTTTTTACTTCTTTTTTCTTGATCAATAGCTACACATAATTCATGATATAGTGATAATAGCTGGTTGATGGTCAAGTCACCAGGAATAAATCTAGACTTAACTTGTAGCATTGTTAGCGACTCATGTCGTACACCATTCACTTTTTTCCGATGATTGTGGAGCTCAGTTCCGTTTACAACTGCGAAAGTTACAGTTTCGTCAATTTCACACCCAACAATAGATTGCCTAAGAGTGTGCAATTTGGAATATAATATTATTTGAAGTCAAAATAAGAAAGAGGTTTTCAACTTTTGAACGGATTGACCTTTAGCTTGGATTTACAGTTAAAATATGCTATTTTTGTGCAACTGACTTCCAAACTAAATTATGATCAACTCAGACGAGTAAAACATCTGCTGAATTAGACGCCTATATCTATCTCGTATGAACAGTTGCACTGTCTCATTAGAGTTTTTCTTTGCTTTATTCTAAAGGTTATCCATGGCTTATCTCTCATCCTTACCGACTTTCTTTGATAGAATATGTACTGTTTACAGCTATCGAAATAAGGTATAGGATCCAATAGAATCACAGACCATATAGCCAGGCTCACAGAGAGTAATGTGCGGAGTCCTAGGCAGGTCATCAAACTCAACCCATTTGTCATCCGAAAACGTATGTCAACAAGAGCATAAAATGTCATAGAATGGTCATACATAGGAGACAGGCGGGGCACGACCCTAATCATATATATATATATATATATATATATATATATATATATATATATATATATATATATATATATATATATATATATATATATATATATATATATATATATATATATATATATATATATATATACATATATATATATTATATTATATTTATTTATACATGTGTATATAAGGAAACAGACATACAGATAAAAAACACATAGATAGATGGATAGATAGGTAGATAGACAGAAAGACAGACAGATAACCCTGAACGCGATGTTTCCTGTCATGAACTGAAATCTGAAAAAGATAGATATGCATAGTGACTACTTACATCATTTCAGTCACCTAAGAATAGCAAACCATTGGTCCAGATTCAAGCACAGACAGACATATATAAATATATATATGCCACCCAAGACATAACTACGTATATATATATATATATATATATATATATATATATATATATATATATATATATATATATATATATATATATATATATATATATATATATATATATATATATATATACGTAGTTATGTCTTGGGTGGTTTATGGGCAGAATTGTAATTCCCAGACCGTTTTTATAGGAAGTTGTTCGGTTTATCGGCAGTTGAAAAATGCCCATAAACCATGTTTGCCTTAAATTCAATGGGCTACCTAGGGGGCTCAGAACGTACAAATTAGCAAATCTGCCCAGATATTATGGGAAGCTATAAATGTCCAGAAATTGTAGTAAGCTATACTTGGTATATACTGCCCATGGTCCGGTTTGAGGATAATAATTGTCCAACAGACAATGGACATGACCCACAAACCGGCTGTGAGACCCATTCCATTGTTGTTTTTTTGTTTTTGTTTTGTTTTTTGTTTTTTTTGTGGGCAGTGTATAATTGCACATAATCCACCCAAGATATATATCAAAAATTTTACAGAGGAACGTGTGCAATATATATAATAGTAATTCCATATATATATACAGGTTAGACAGGGACAAGTTAGCTTATGGAGAGTAAAGAGTTCGAACTGCGGAATAGGATATTGACTACTAGGAAGTGGTTCTGGGTAAAAAGACACAAATACAATATATATATATATATATATATATATATATATATATATATATATATATATATATATATATATATATATATATATATATATATATATATATATATATATATATATATGCAATAGGTATATCATTACAACATGGTTCATCGTTGCTTTATCCATGGGATTATACATCCAAATAAAAGCAGTGAAGTTATATATTACCGTTCCATTTAGCATTGAGCGCAACCCTATCCAGGTGTCCGCTTTTTGACTTGTTCTCCCTATAACGAGGAGAGATTTGCTGATAGAATTCACTTTGATTAGACGAGCTCCTTCTCTGTTGCACACCTTCCTGTCCAAACAAAAGTCAAATGAAGAGTATGCTTACTCATTATAACTTAGCAAAATGCATTAACTAACCGTATAACCTTCCACTATATTTTACCACTGATGGTAATTGATACATACATGATCCTCTTTATAGAACATAAATATATGTGTTTATTTGTCTGTTTGTTTGTATAAATCTATCTATTTATTTTTTTCATTTTCACAGGGTAATCCTTTCATTCACAGACAGTTCTTCCATAGGGCCCTGTATGATAAATCAGAAAATACAGATACTGGATACAATGATCAAGCCGCATTGAAGCACGATTATGCAATTTTAAAAGTTATATAATACATGATTAGAGAGATAAAACTGACACAGAATGACTAATCGCAGTTACGATGACAGTTAGAAATACTTAAAAAGGTGACACTTGTACATTCATTTTTAGCCATTTATGTTATTACAATATTTCACAATTCGTGGAGGTAATTGCAGATACCAAATCCATTATACAAAAAAATGCATCAATATATTTGGATATACGATTGAAAACCCAGGAGGATACTGGTTAATTCCATTGGAATACGATAGGACAGGTCGCAATTAGCAATTGTATTTGTATTTGGCTTCACATTTTTGTGGGCTACAGTTGTATATTGCCATTAGATTCTGCGTTATAGTTACACAAAATTCAGGGAATAATTTTGCAGTAAAAGCATCCAAATTTACAGGAGTATTTGAACTGCTGTATATACAACAATTTACCACAAGAAATCGTGTCTTTTTAGAGAGAGAAGTTTCTAAGTTACATAGATGCAAATAACACTTGAAACTGATGGAAATACACATACCTAGCCTGCCTGCCTACAGAGCTCTTCAGTGAGAACCCACATGAACCAGGTGATACATTCAATTATAGAAATGTCATGTAAATGAGCCTTTTCAGCTAAACAGCTTGCCCTATCCACTCTCTAAGAACATATTTGTCTCTAAAGTAATTCTTTTGAACAGTTCTATCATTTGCAGCGTCGGTGTGGCAAAATCTGTATGGATACTGCGCATATTTTTGATCCAGCAGTTGCCAATTCCATCTATTCCAAGTGACTTCCAATGACTGGCCTTGTTCATAACAGCTACGATGTCTTTGGTGTTGATGTCTGACAATTTCTTCTTTATAATTTCCTTATTTAAAGATCCCTCCCATATCTTGCACCAGAACTCTTCAACTTCCTCAACGGAGGGTTAACCACGGACTTCAAACTCCCCACCCTTGCCTTGCATAGAAGTTTCATTCATGTTCTTCAATACATTATTGTGTCAGTGCAACTTGATTCGTTCATCATATTTCATTTGTGTCTGGGTCTACGCTTGTATATGTGTTGCTTCCGTTTCTCGTATGTGTTTTTTTATATCTGCCTTTGTCTGAATGTTTTATTATCATTCTAGTTGGTTGTGTGTGCACGTGTGTGTGTGTGTGTGTTAGACGTGTCCACTTTTTTTTTTCATTTGTGAGTGTGAGAGAGAGAGAGACAGAGAGACAGAGAGAGACAGAGAGAGACAGAGAGACAGAGAGAGAGATAGAGAGAGAGGGAGAGAGAGAGAGAGAGAGAGAGAGAGAGAGAGAGAGAGAGAGAGAGAGAGAGAGAGAGAGAGAGAGAGAGAGAGAGGGAAAAGGTTGTCCTCTCATCCTGAAAATATCTTTTTCAATTTTCACTACCACAGCAACACGTATTTATTTTAATTTTTTGTTTTTTGTTGTTTTTTTGTATTGTTTTTTGTTTTTGTTTTTTGTTTTTTTTTTTTTTTGATTTATGTTTTTGTTTTTGTTTTCTTTGTTTTTGTTTTTTTTTTATTTGTTTGGTTTTTTTTTTTTTGTCTTTTTTTTGTTTTTTGTTTTTTTGTTTTTGTTTTTTGTTTTTGTTTTGCTTAGTTTCTTGTGTATTTTGTGTGATTATCATTAGCTTGCCAATGCCATCCTTCATATCTGGATCGTTTGGAATTATCAGCACTTTCTTGTAGCAGTGTCTTCTTGTCCCAGGAATTGTACAATCCCCAGTCGATGTCGCCCCCAAAGTTTCCCTTATATGTTTGATGTTCTCTTTTCTGCATCTGTGTTCCTGTTGAATACCATCTCAGTTACTTTTCTTGAGTTTAATTCTTTAGGGGTTGAACGTGATGGGTATTCCTTCGTCAGCAACAGGTGATGCCTCATCGCGTTACTCGTGTTTGAATCCTCGATGTTTTTGTCCTTACTGTTACTAATCTCGGCTCCTATGATATCACACTCCATGCTCATAAGTCAATTCTTGTTAATTATGTTAAGTCTGGCATTGGATAATTTGTTCGCATTCAAGCTGAATTTGTTACCTAGGTGCTTCCCACATAAGATGTTGGCGGCAACTCGGTTTCAACGTTGTCGATTTCTGTCGGTTTCAACGTTGCAGCGTAGTCACTTGGGCAAACTCGTCCCTGCTCCAGTTTTATCTTGTTTCTGTAAATGGGATATAGGGTGTTGTACCTAAGTCACTAGGATGTATGAGTTCAGCGTGGTGCTCCTTGGTATCTGTACAGTCGGACAGTTTGTTCCAGCAGCTATCATATCAAGCCCAGCCTGAATCATTGTTGACAGATAGCGTGGAATGTGGTCAATGAGGTTATCAATTACATATGTGGCGTGAGAGGGTATTTTGTTACATTCACGCATCATGATTCAGTTTGTCAGAACCCTGTAATCCATTTATATGACTGGTTGACCAGGCCCCAGAGTACGATTTGTACTAGTCATGCAAGTGGGATCGAACATTACAATTTCTTCTTGTTCCTGTTCTTCTTGTCCTCCTCCTCCTCCTCCTCCTCCTCCTCCTCCTCCTCCTCCTCCTCCTCCTCCTCCTCCTTCTTCTTCTTCTTCTTCTTCTTCTTCTTCTTCTTCTTCTTCTTCTTCTTCTTCTTCTCTACTTCTTCTTCTCTACTTCTTCTTCTTCTTTTTCTTCTTCTTCTTCTTCTTTTTGTTCTTCTTCTTCTTCTTCTTACTCTTCTGCTTCATGCGTTACATCGATTCTAAAACGTGGTCAAAATATAAAGTGCCACTCACTCTGCGTCATCCCATTTGTTTATCAACTCTTTGAACTTTACACATCTGCCATCAATATGTTCCCATTGATGAGAACACGGTATTGGAGTGGCTACCAAAAGATATAAAACACAATTTGTGAATATTATGTGCATCATAATACAAACTGCCATTGCCTCATTTTCTTTCAGTTTTATAATACATTAAAATGATATACTTATCAGACGCTCATAATAAAGGATCAGTATGTTGACTGACTTAGCAAAGGTTTAGGTTGTTGCATGCCATAAGTGAAATGTTACCAAATGCTGAAGTGCTTGATGAGAAAACAAACCAGAGGGCTAAACATCATTTCGTGAGGGTAACCGGATAAAAATAACTTATCTTACTCAAGGTCCTCCGCTTTAACAATACATAAAATACTTAGTTTCATGCATAAGGAGTTTTAAAACATATATACATATAATTATCCAGAAGCCAAACTATACCACTCATGATATGAACGTATTAGGGAACATTTGAATCGGAACATACAGATGCTGCGTATACAGATGAATCCTCTGTTTTCTGTGATGGCGCTCATGAAGAAACCGTCCTTATCTACAGATCCGTATGTCTCTGGGGATGGTTCATTTGTCTTCCATGATCTGCAATGAGAACATACTTGGCATAAAATTTATGCAGCTGCGGATCGATTCGCTCGGCCATGTGAATCAACGAGAAACAGTCATAAGGTAGCATACATGTTTCTTATGCGGATAGTTAACAATTTAAATAAATACGCACATTTAAACAAATAGTGAATGTTGTAACAAACACACGATAATAATGTAAACGATTTTGAGCAACTGAATTACCACAGCCCTTACTATCAGTCTTTTTAAATCCATTCATGAATGTTAAACATTAAAATACAAATTAAATAAATAGCGCTGAACAGTTGTTTTTCTTGTAAGACCTTTTTCACGTCAAAGTATGGCAAGGGTAAATAATTGTATTTCGAAACTGCTGCTCACGGCAACCATTCACAAATACATACTCTCTCTCTCTCTCTCTCTCTCTCTCTCTCTCTCTCTCTCTCTCTCTCTGTCTCTCTTTCTCTCTTAACTTTAAACAGTATGTAGGGTGTCAGCTTATGAAAATGAACTTTTTATAAGTTTCTTATATATGTTCGGCGAACTCTAAGTATAAATTGATCTAATGGTCTGAATGGTAAGAATGGTAAGTATTTACATGATGCTACCGCTTATATCACCTTCCGTACCGTCCGTCCACCTTAAAATACCGGAGCTATCTCTCTTAAGTCCTATCCAGTAAGATCCTGCGGAAATGGCAAGCTCAGTTCGAAGCCAGTCCTGCAAAATATGAAAGGAACAAGGAATATTTCTTGACCTGAAGATATATAATATAAGAAAATTGCATTGGTATGGTTCGAAAGCACAAGGTCAGATGCTTACAATTGGGCTAGTAGATAGTGTATCAAATATTATGCACACAAAATTCAAGAGTTCAATCGGGTATCTACTCGAATGCACGTATGGTTTTAATTTCGAATTTTGAAATTCTCTGGAGTCATAGTTTTCGCAAGTGTGCAGATACAATTCATTATTTCTAGAGGATGTTGGATCATTGGTGATCTTATGTCATAACAACTATAACTAGAGACGCACTATTTGGAAAAATATGCTGATGCTTGACTGTTGAAAAAAATATATATCTTCATGTATGAAAACTTAGGCTAGTCTTCCTGACTCAATCAGGTCTTCTAAGTGAGATTAAAGATGGTACTTTTGTGTTAAGCCCCTCATAAGCACAGTCATCTGTTTGTTTGTTTGTTTTTCTTCGCTTTTTCCATGTTGTTTTTTATGGACGTGTCTCATAATGAACACGGGACCAGAAATGCCACCAAAGGTACTCCCATTTTGTTTGAAATACGATTACGTCATCAGACATTTTTTAAAAAACTTATAAAACATAAGGGTTTCCATTTCTTTAATTCATGTATATTTACATTTTCTTCTTTTGTCTTGATTGATATGAGTTCGCTGTTACGGGCCTCACACTGTCGTTTGGCTCTGTCCCAGTCGGTCTGTGTGAACTCTAACGCCCAGCAGTACTGGCCCGCCTTCTTCCAGCCAGCAGGACAGTAACAGTCAGCTGCAAACAATCGTATATAATCATTTTTGCAGCCTGCAGTCTGCACCTGTTTCATATAAGTTTCAAATCTACACCTCAGGATGATTCTAGAATAGTGTCTGTGTTCTGTTTGTTATTATGAGAGCTATTATATTTCTACATCTATGGTCTACCTCGAATTAGGCTACCTGCAACCAAAACGACCTGGTAACTACCTGTTTGCGTCACCAGTGAAAAAATATAAAAGAAAAAAGAAAATAAAGAAAAAAAAAAAAGGAAAGAGAAAAAAAGAAAAAGAAAAAAAGGAAAAAAGAAAAAAAGAAAAAGAAAAAGAAAAAGAAAAAAAAAGAAAAGAAAAAGAAAGACCCCCCCCCCCCTGCGTGGCAGGTTCATTGGCAGGCTATGGCTGATACAGTTCACAAGGTACATCCTCATGACCACCAGCTGCAGTATATACATCTTAAATTCAATCTATCTAGCGTTAAAACTGGTGCTTGGACCTAGAGTCTAGACCAGCCTGGTGATTTGTTCGTTTCGGCGACGCAACACCAATAATGAAACATTCAGGCGTTACATGGTAAATCATGGGTGCTGCAACTGTTTATGGTTTATTTGATAGAACAATAAGAAAGTTTATAGAAATTTCAAACCATGTTTAGCAATGACCATAACTGGGTGCAACTAGAGGTAGTTTGCCCTTCTCAGTATAATGTTTCCTCACATGGTCACTTACATATATCCTTACGTTAAGATAGCTTAGATGAGCACACCTAATAATAATAATACAATGCAACGCAACCCATTGAACAATATAGTGCAACACTATGCAACACAGCACAAAGCACGGCAGATGCAATGGTTACAGGCGACCATGCACAATAATTATTAATGCTTTGCTATTTATTTCTCAATAATTATTCACATCGTGTATCATATGACGCCGTATCTTTCTAATACATTCCGCTGGGATGAAATGCAATATATTACAATACTAGGCAAGACAACGCAGCGCATGGCAGATAAGATGGTTACAAAGTGGACCATTCAAACATATGTGCTAAAGGACAAACTTTCCAAACAAAAAAACAAGATGACTCGTGAACTACGTCAGGTCATATAAGCATACGTGCTTCAACAAGTGTGACAATTAAGCACACAGACAGTCGAAAATTATGCATATATTCACATTGGTAATTCGTCACGTGAATAATCTTTCTCTATTTCATATCATGAAAAACTGAATGCATGTGGTCACATGACCTAGCAGTGCTGGTATAAATATCCAGGTGTGCTGGGTTCTCATCATTCAGCCTGGGGATCTAGAGGGGAGTAAATTTGGCACTGTAAGGCGCATCAATACAAGATTTTATATCTCCCTAGCCCCATGTTGCCTCGTCACTGATTTCTTTCTATCTTATTCATTTTACAATTTGGCCCCCTAGCGTGTGTATATTTCATCTTCTTTTGAATACGCCATCATGTTTTAATTTGGCAGTTCAGTTTAACATATGGTTCACACATAAGGTACATTCAATAATTCCCATTGCTCCATGCCATGGTCACTTCAAATTTCGTATTCAATGTGATGGCCTTCCCGGGAAAACCTCTTACAGAAAAACGACAAGTGACTTACGGGAAAATGATTTAAGCGACTGCCATAACACGTCTGTAGCACTCAAACGGTTTTAATGGTTGAACACTGCTGCCTCACAAGTGCTTGTACTGAACAGTGACGGCAAACAGTAGTCAAAGTATGCAGTTAATGTGGTGTGATAAAGCTTTAAAGTACTCCTCGTTGGTTTGTGCGGTGGAATTTAAACCGCTCACGCCACGCTGGCCAAGGCAGCGCTACTAGGATAGATTTTATAACACAAGTCTAGAAGAAGTACTTTGCAGCTTAACTTTCTAACATGTTTAAAGAAATAGAAAAGTTGGATTCAAGTAGGGGCATACAAATTTGTAAAAGCTGTGCTTTTTATGGAGTGAGCACGGACCGGACATCTCCCGGGGTTCCCCCGCGCTCTAAGTCTGACGCTGCGAGATGATCACCCAAGATTATCTCTTCAATGACAACAGACAACTTGCCCATGCCCCAGCAGGACAGACCTTCATGCTACTTTTCTCATGCTGTGTAAGCGTCCGGTTTCTGATGTTTAGCAGTTTCTTTGGCTCTTCAGACAAATAGGAATTTTCTCAGATATGACAGTCAGAATTGCCTAAAATTAGAAATGTTTTCCTCTTTGAACTCAGCTATCCGAATGATGAATCATACTATGAATTCACCACGTCCTCAATATTCCAGGTAGGCAAATGTTTCGATGCGTATGTGCGCTGTTCAACCAACAACTTAAATACAGGCAAAGTGGTACCAATACAAGGAAAACATTATATAGCATACAGAAAAAAAGATAAATGAAACAAAATAAAATAGGATATGTCTTCATCAACAACAATTCACCCGTTGCCATTGAAAACAGGAAATCGGCAAAAGACATTTACATCGGAGACATGGGCAATCAAAGATCTGCAATGCCTTCATTGTGACTTCTGCTCAGATTGGCACAATAATGCCTCATTAAGTAGCATTTGATTCAGCTTATATCTGGGCTCGTTTATTACCCACTGTGACTCGCATGCAAACTTTAAATATATACCGGTTTTTGCAACGAAATTCCTTGTGGCGTAAATGTTACGTATGCATATAAAATCAATTAAAACTTAATGAATATAGCAGACAGGGGTTACATATATTTGTGAACTCACCCCCCCCCCCCAACATGAATTGTGTGCAAAAATATGACAGTTTTTTTTTTTCTTGCATTTTTCTAAACGCTGTTCGTGCTACTGAGTAGTCATGAATATAATCATCTGCATATTGTGCGGACTTTCGCTCTTTTTTCTCTATTTTTTCCTTTCTTTCCTTCTTTCTTACTTTGTTTTTGCTTGCTTTTTATGATAAGTTTTGCTTTGATGTGAATTTCTATCCGCGTGGTGATTTTACCATAGTTTTTACTTTTTCTTTTTCGCTTCTGCACATCTGTCCATGCATATTATTAACATTGAAAATGACCACCAGATACCATATTTATTTTCAAAATATCGTTTGCGTAAATTTTGGCACATATGAACATGTTAAATGCATATTTTTGTATCTGGTAATTTAGTACGTGAGGACAAAACAAAAATTGCCACACATTGAAACTCATGGTGGACTTCCTGCAATAGCAAGGACCACAAAAAATTTAAGATATATGCTTCATGTTGTTTATCTCTGTTGCGGGCGTTGGGGCATTGTTTACGGCATGTAATATCCAAACCTGTTTTTGAAACATGCGTTTAGCATACCAATATTTTACCTGCTGAGATAGTTGCTTATATGATTTTTATCTCTCACCTTTGCTTATGATGCTCACTAAAGTGAAAATGGCTCCAAACTTGAGAAACATTCTTGTTGGCTCACTGTTACCCGGGATAATTAAACAAGCAATTTGTGATGTTGCGATATTTATACCAACACGTGATCAAGTACTCCTGCCCATGCAACCGAGATCCCGATGGCGCAAGTTTTACATCTATAAGATAAAGTGCCTTGTCATTCTAAGATCAATAGTGTGCTCAATACATTTTATTGAAAACCTATAAATCAAACCGATAACAGCATTTTGAATAACCAGTCGAATCACAGTAAGATATCCATATTAGGACCACCTAAGGGACAAAAAAAGGTCTAAAAAGGTGTGCAATTGATGAAATTGTTTAAAAAAATAAATAATAAAAAACCCCGAATTTGTAAATTCGTTGTCTACATGTAAGCAGGTGGTCGAATGCGCAATATTAGGGATTCTACTGCACATGTCCATCATTACAGCGTACTGTAGTATACTGTACGTACAAGCGTAGGAGACACAATACACATGTGACATGTATTGGAATTGCGTCATGGTTCTTTTTTCCTCTGTTCTTGTTTTGTTTTTGTTCTGCTTTTTATGGGGTGTGTTTTATTTATTTATTTATTTATTTATTTATTTATTTATTTATTTATTTATTTATTTATTTATTTATTTATTTATTCATTTCATTTTATTTTATTTTATTTTATTTTTATATATTTTTTTTGTTTTGTTTTTTTGTTTAAAAGTCTAGAGGCTGTTCTTGTTTGTGAGAAAGACCCTTAACAGGTGGTATATTCTATTGTATCCTCTTCGTCATGACACATCGTTTTTCTGCAAAGCGTAGAAGGTATGTAAGTTAGTCAGATAAATGAGTCAAATAACAAAGGGTTTGAGTTTAGATGCCGTTAAACTTGTGTTGTTAAGTGCATATGTAGGCTATACGAGCGTCGCCATAATGTAGTCCCAATGTAGTTACGCGTGTTTAAAGAACAGAATAACGAAATCAGTCACCTCCTTTTTTCTGTCTACGTGTCTCATTATATATATATATATATATATATATATATATATATATATATATATATATATATATATATATATATATATATATATATATATATATATATATATATATATATATATATATATATATAAGATACGGGGGGGGGTTGGTGGGGGGTGCACATTCCTTTACATTCCCTTAGTATGTTACCATTAAAGAATAAAATGTAATCTTGGGACGTTTAACCGGGTTGAGCCGCAATCAATATATGCAAACATTGCCCACTGGTAGACCATTCAAAACATTGCAGCTTCTGACTATTTCACTTGCGGGCTGTGGTTAAGTGGCAACCATCGGCAAGCAAACAACTTAAGGGGAACACGTCAAGGAAGCTATTACCCTGGCCCCAAAATTATTCAATATTTTTTATCGATGGATTATTAAGACAACTTGATGAGGCAAATCAAGGAGGTCGCCTAGGTCAGATAAAAGATGACAGTTTTGCTGATTAGGACGACATTACCCTTCTTTCCTCCACCGTGTCGGGGCTTCAATCATAAATGCATACATGTCACGATTACGCAAATTCTTGGAAATGTTCATCAGGCGAAATGGATGAGGATGGGGAATCATGAAATGTTCACCCGCAAACATGGTTCTTTTCTATTTCACGGACATAAGGAAATCAGCGCGTCGACAAGCTGGACGAGGTCGAGATCCTTGCTGTTTGTTTTTCCTCGATCGCAAGGAACGATACTCATGTTAATACTCGCTGGGCTATCGCCAGACTGGCAATCTTTTCCCAGACCCCCCCCCCCC